>CM032884.1:6064233-6143574 GCA_019176425.1 Megalops atlanticus | reverse complement strand
TCACCATTGATACCAGTGCATTTTTGTGTTTTTTGCTTAGGAAATAACACAGCACTCGTCAGTGTTGTTGGAATCCCAGTCCTTGTAGCTGTTGTGCTTCTACCTGTTATTGTGTGGATGAGGTAAGTCAAAATAAACTCCTCTCATATTCAACCTGCTGCTACTTCCATTTCTCTGATGACCAACATCAAGTTTAAAGAAGTGATTGTATAACATGCTATTTCTGTGCACAAACTAAATTAAAAACTAAAACTAAACTTGACCCAACTAATGATTAACTAGTGATTTTGATCATGTCTAGTGTCAAGGCTTTGTTTGGGGATGTTTTTTCAGTATTGATTATTGAAGCACAGATCAGAAAAATCTCATAAGTAAGGGTCTCTTTATCACTCAATGTACAAAATAATACCTAAATGGTAGGTTTTATATATAGCTTTCAATCTTAAAAACTCAGGCAATATTTATTTGATGTGATCTTCATGAATTTGGCTGAAGACAGCTTCATGAAGATGGCTTTTGATGTTTTGTTTCCCTGTCATATCACTGCTTTTGTGAAATACTGCCTTATGTGATCCAATTCATAATGTACCACGAATTATTCCTGTTGTACTTCTGCTAGAAACACTGTATTACATGTCAGATGAGTAGTAACAGTTCATTCATTCTCACTGACTTCATTGAAAGGTAAACACTGAAACAAACATGGAACTGAGAATGCTACTGCTGTAACTAAAGCATATAACAGCATATATGTAATAGCATGGCCCACCTGCCATACCAGTTCCCATCTTGTTGGCCCATAGCTGGCAATATTTTCCAATCCTGCACTTTTTCTTCAATTGAAAGGGAATTTTTGAGGAGACATGAGGTTCATATGGATTTGTCATTTATGTTTCCTCCATAATTGTCAATTACAATACAAGGGGTTTGATAAGGTCACAACTGACCTTTTTTGTCTGTTAACGCATCTCTTACATGGACACTTATTGGAAAACAGACATTATGACTTATATGCTTCAATATGTTCCTGTGTTGATGTTGTACATAGGTTATTGTATGAAACTTACATATGTTAAATATGTTTCAAGGTCAGCATTTATAATCAGAGCAATGTGGAGGAAAGTTACAGCAGAAGTTCAGAGCCTGAATGTCTCTGTCACCCACTCTGTCTCTCTCTATTCAGGAAGAAGAGAGGAGCACCAAGAGAGAGATACAGAGGAGCAGACATACAGGTAAGACATACTTATATGATATTATTATAATATATACTTAAACAATAACCATACGTATTCATACCCTTTCAGATGTCAATCACTAAAGGTTAATTCTCTTTCACCAACTTTCCTCTGTAGAGTGCACATCCTGATCACCACAATGACACCTACACAACTCTCAACCTGAAGTCTGTATCGCTTGAATACGACACACTGAAGGTCAGTGTCTCAATTCTATAAGCCAGATAGTGCTTTTTGAGATCTGCTAAGGGACATAGCTTTCTGTGTAGGCTTAACCCGCTCAGTGGGTGTGTCCTTGAGATGTGTGAGTGTCTTCCTGTGTGAAATAGAGATTCCGACTCACTGTGATCATTTTCAACAAACTTTTACTGTACATCTGTCACTATCATCCTGAAGATGAAGCTATAAGAGATTTAATTTATTGAAGTGGAAAAATATTCAATATATTTGTTGTTATGTTTTTATTTTCAATGGAGCAGGAGGCTGCTGATTATATTATTCATTAGACTGTATTCTCTTTCACTGCTGGCCTCTCTACAGAATGCCCATCCTGACCCTCACAATGACACCTATACAGCTCTCAACCTGACGGCTGCATCACCTGATTACGACACACTAGAGGTCAGTCTCTCAATTCTATAAGTCAGTGCTGTTACAGTACTGCTGATGAATAATAACTTTCTATGCGAGTTCAGAAGGGTCGGTGGGTGTGTTCTTGTGATGTGTGACTGAGTGTCTTCCTGTATTTTCACTCTTTCAGATTGCAAGAAATGTAGCCAGCGACAAAAACACTGCTCTGTCAAGAGCAAAAGAACACGGCAAGAATCTGCAGTTAGAAGACTGATAGAGTTCGGTATGGAAGAGAAACTCTTTTTGGCTCAAAAACATTTAACCAAAGACCTGCTTTTTCCAATATGTGTCCTACTCAACTAGATTTTCCTGCTCACAATAAGATTTTGATGGTGGCTTTTCCCTGAAGTATTACTCATGTAGTCAAGAATAGGATGTAGTAGTGAAGTGAATGTCTGTTATCTTTCACATGTGATTGCTCTTCTTTTGTGGCATTAATTCTGAGTATCTGTGTGTGTCTTGTTAGATTAAGTCGCTTTGGACAGGCCTCCAGGCACAGGGACACATGTGACTTTGGCAGCATTTGCTGTGAAGGTTTGAGAGAGAGGAAGAAGGAGGCAACCATTGCTTCAGTCTAGAGTGTTCATCCTAAAAAATTTCAACAGCCACAGGAATAGTGCATAAAGAGTAATATCATCATCCTCATGAAATATTGTTTGTAAAACTTTGCTTTGCATTTTTATTAAAATGGCAACAACAATTCTTGACAAATTACAAATTTAGTAATGTATGGATTTGCTGACATCAAGTAGTTATACGAATGTCTTTAGGTCAGTCAGTGTTATTGAAACACTGATTATATTAGAATGTGACTCCATTTTGCTGTTGTGTGCTTATAATAGTCAGCTGTGGCACTGCATAGGTGCTTAGGTTTACATTTCTCAAACTTCAAGTGAATTTTTGATGTGCGTGAAAGGAATTTAGCACAATATATTCCGTGACTCCGCAGTTACAGAAGGCATTCCGTCCACGAAAGCAAAGGGTGCTTGAACTTTCATACTTTCAGTAATATAGCGAAACAGTTAAGTGGACAAAATGAACATTCGATGGCACGGAATGATGATAGTACAGCGCATTCTGCATTTCGTGCCACATCAGCATAAATGTTGGCCTAGGACATCTATTACGTGGACAGAATTACTTTTGTCTACAAAATGAGTTTCTTTTGTCCACATAGTGTGAAGTGCATTCAGCCTTTTGTCCACAAAATGAAAAGCACAATGGTCAATTCAGTGCACGACAGGAATCATCCATTTTGTTTTCGTGGACACAATGCTAACGCGTTTGTGTTTTTTTGGACAAAAGGCGTTACGGTGTTACATGGTTTCGTAATGAATTTATGTGTTTCGTAGCACAAAAGGCATTCTGTCAACAAAAAAGGTCTGTTACACTTGGCGCCCCATAAAGTTAGCATGCAGGTTCATAGTGAGGGCACCATGGTCTATGTTCCGAATGGTTTGCTCATCATGCGCATAATCAGAAATAATATGACTATGGAAAATGGACTTTGTAAATGTAAAGAAAGTATGACATAATTCACCCCTTTTTTGGCTAGTTCAGTACGAGATTCGTAGCGCGGGGTGACGTAAAAGACGTGACGTTGTCTTCACAAAACTTTATTGATCTACGGGAATGTAACAAAATTCTAAAACTAATGTGGGGGAGGATTATGATGAAATTGCGTCTACCTGTAAAGTGTTACAGTGTGATTGTTGGTTATATATTCAAAACAATGGTTGCAATATTGTTGTTACTGATATAATTCATGTAAATATTATGAATAATATAATTGATAACTATAATTGCTTTCCCCTAATTACAATGTCCTGGGGGATCCTAGATCAGCCAGTCTCAGCCTTCCATTTGATGTGTTGCTGCACTATACTTGAAAAGTTGCAAATTAGTTATTCTGCTTTATTAGTTGTTTTATTCATTTGTTCCAAAGTGGGGGTTTTTGTTTGTTTGTTTGTAAATAGTTCTGCCGGTCTTATTTTTCTTGCTCTTTTGGAAAAATAAATCCCTGTGTGCACTTCAACTCTTGTGCTGTTCTATTACTGCTGTGAGATGTACAGCCCCAGAAACCCAGGCCTTTATCTGAAGTTAAGTCTGAACTCAGTTTTACACACCAGCAATTTGGTGACCTATCATTTAAAAACAAAAGATGATTCCTCATAATTGTGGCTGTGTTTCTCTCAGTGTGGAGTTGTGACAGAGGGCTTGTGAACCTTAGTAATGTTGTCGATTTCCAGAGAGCAGCTGCCAATTTTTTTTTTTTGGTTGTTGTTGTGATTTTTTTTGTACTTTTTGTAAATACTTATTGCACTGTATATATATATATATATATATATATATATATATATATATATATATATATATATATATATTACAATTTGACAGCACTTTTTCACTATTTTTGCCCTTTGATTGGGATTGTGGATTTTTGCACTGTAAATAAAACATCTTGCACTAAAGTGCTATTTGCGGCTGAGCCAGTTTTTGTGTTTCGGGGCAACCTGAACCCCTTCACGCCCTATCTTAGACCACATTTGGTGTCAGCGGTGGGATGGCCAGCCGCAAGACAGCGCATCCTGTGAGGAGGAGGATGGGCCTTTGGTCCCAGAAGGTGAAGCTGCTCAACTTGAAAGATGAAGAGGCTTGGGATACAGTGGAGGAAGAGGGAGTCCAAGCAGCAGGGAGCACGCCCGAACACCAGCACTCCACAGCAAGGGCCTCCCAGTCAAGCAGCAGCCCCTGAGGCAGACATGGTGCTGCCGCTGAGGGACTTCCTCACTGTGCAGCAATGGCGAGAGGAAGGATTTCTGGAGGAGATCCGAGGCCTGGCAGCGTCCATCCTCCAAGCACCACAACCAGCCAGACCTGATGTGCCCCATCAACCTGACCTGAACCCCTTTACAGCCTATCCTAGACCACAGGAGTCATATATAGTAAACTACATTCACCTACAATCAATTAAATATGAGGAAATGAGGGGAAAAAATCACTTTCACAAATGAAAGTAAGGGTGTGTTGTCATCACTGATAATTGGGCCCCATGGGACAGATGACAGCAGTACATCAGAGTTGCCACTAGAGGGCAGACACAGCCTAAAGATGACAGTCTGTCACGCAAAAAATGCCATCAAGCAAACTGACAGGTTAACATGTTAAACGTTATATTAAAAAGGGAATCTTTAAGTGTAAGCGTAGGGTCAAAATACTGGCAATTGTCTGATGATCCTGTGTAGTGACCAATTCCTGTGCACTAGGTCTATGAGCTCAGCTTTGACTATTTGCTACGCTTCATACAATAATAATAATAATAATAATAATAATAATAATAATAATGTGACAACACTAGCCCTTCCTTTGCATCTATGGCAGGGTTTTAAAAAATAATTACAGAAAATTTTTAGTATTCATTCATTCCTGTGTGAGCAGACAAACAAGTTACAGCCAGTGCTGTTACGGTTAGTGCTTTCTCTCATTAATACAGTGTGAAATATGCTGAAATGGGTAACTGGGTGTGTTCTTGTGATGTTTGGCAGAGTTTCTGCCTTTATTTACTCTGCCTGAGAAAGACATTCTGTAACTCATTTATACTCCTGGATTTGTACATAAAATTGATTGATTGTAATATGTTCAAAAAAGATGTGATTTTCTTGTATTATTTTTGGATCCCCGGTTTAGTGGACACACATACAGGCAAACATACATTTAAACACAATCATACACACGCACACCCTCAAGAACACACACACACTCACAAATGCAAGCAAATATGTGCAAATGCTAACACACAATTACACATACATACTCACGCAAACACATGCATGTACACAGTCACACAAATACATATACATACACACACACAAATACACACATATTTACACATGCATACACACAAAGAGATAATGAGATAATGCCAGTTTCAAACTCAACATTATTTCTTCTCAGACAAATAAGCGGCAAATAAATGCATTTCTTTCCTTGAGCCATTGTACAGAAAGTAATATGCATAAAGGGCTTGAAAAGGGGAAGGACGTTCTACATCAGCAAGTGAAGCTCTTTTTGCATTTAGTGTAAGTTTTGACTCTTTTTTCTCAGTTACACTCAGTGGCCCATCTCAGATAGTGAGGCTGTTTTCTGCACAGAGGCTACAGAGATCAGAGTTCTTTGCTGATGGGGTAAGTGGATCATATCATGTGATTGATTCACGTCTTAACATGAATAAATTATGATCCCTTCTCATTTACTGTTGTAAAAAAATCTTAAGTAATATCTCATTTGGATTAAGATATTTAAAGATAGCATATATCATAATTAATGACAAACATTTTTAAAAGGTATTCAAAAACTTGTAATTATTTGTCTGTAAATTACTGTTGTATATTCCATGTAATGTCTTCGGTTTCTGTGGAACATTTACAATTTTAAAATCATTAAAATAACAGCATGTAATTCTGAACTGAAAACTGTTGCTCCATAGTATTTGTTAAAAGTTTATCTTTGTGTCTTCCTTTCAATATCTTTGTTTTATTTGTTTGAATATAATAATATGGGCTCTGTATTTTGATAAATGTATTCAGAGTGATGCAGCCATGGTGTCGAAAGCAACCAGAGTGTTTATGGCAATCCTTCTGTTTGTGCCAGGTAAACAACTTAATTATTTCTGAGCTGAGTTAGCCAGTTAGCCAGTATGGATATGTTACAATATCATTACCATACAAATCCTTGGGTATTGACCCTATAAACCTCATTCATTGTAGTCATGAATGAATTCCAATATGTGTTGAAGTTAGAGAAACATTTGTTTGCATTTTTGTATCATTTCCACATAATCATTTGCAACTATGTTTCCTGGCATTAGCTCTGAGCAGCACAGTCTCTGTTTCACTGAGTTTATATCACACATTTGAAGAGAGAGAGAGAGAACCCAGTTTATTTTCTGAAGTTCCTCTTCACACTCAGCTCTGCTATAGAGATATCAATAGTCAAAATGGAAATATCTTTGACATTGCAAACTATCTGTTGTATTTTTCAAGATACCATCATTTTAATGACAGTTCTGTCATAGGTCATAAGTGGTTTGTGAATGAACGTGGCAATACATTACATAAATTGCATTAATGAAAGGTGTGATGGTTGGTGTGTGATTGCTTTTCAGGTGCTCTGAGTCAGCTTGGCTGGCAAGTCACTTATTCCAGACAGAAGATCTGTGCCGTAAAGGGGACTTCAGTGGACATGCCCTGCACTTACACATATCCCAGAGGTTATACAGTACGAGAAACACTCTGGTATATTCACAATGATAGTGATAAAGGGAAGACTGAAGACCTGTGCCTAAACCCACAGTACAGTCAGCGTGTCAAGTATCTCGGGAATAAGGAACATGATTGCACTTTTAGAATAAACAATCTGACAGAGAGTGATTCAGCAACATATCGCTTCAGGTTCCTGACAAATAGACCTTCTGGGAAATATAGTGGTGCACCTGGTGTCACACTGACAGTCACAGGTAATTCTAAAATTATATGTAAAAAAATGACAGCATTTTCATCCAGCTTTAAAGAAAGCAGGCAAATCAGTGAATGAGCAATATCAATTTGTCTATTATGTTTCTTCTATGAAGCTTTACAGGTGAGAGTGAATCCTCACACAGTGACAGAGGGACAGAGGGTGACACTGACCTGCAGCACCTCCTGCACTCTGAGTGGCAGCCCAGCCTTCATCTGGTACAAGAACGGACATCCTCTATCCAACACCAACCAGATCCTCCAGCTCTCAGCCAGCAGTGAAGATGCAGGCAGCTACTCCTGCGCTGTAAGAGGCCATGAGGAATTCCCTTCTCCTGTAATGACTCTTAATGTGAAATGTAAGTGTGTCATCAGACTCATGAATTTTACATTTCTTTCCTTTCCTTTCTGTTCTTCTTTAAAAACATACCTTGTTTTTCTATTAAAATGTTACATTCCTTTTAAAAGAAAAAGTTTTGATCATACTTCTACATTTATGCTGAGCAGCTGAGACAGGGGCACCTCTGAAATCTTGATATAGAACTATGTGAACTGCATAAACAATTTAAAAAAAATCTAAAATGCCAGACTTTTCATCAATTGTACTGTGACTGAGAGAATGTGTGGGCAATTAATCTGACTTCACTGACCTTGAATGAATTGTGGCAAATTTGTTCTAAAGCCAAAGACTAAATCTAACTAATTCCCAGTAATTTTGTCTCCTGTGGTAGCTAATGGTTTGGAGTGTACCTGTAGCTACCTCAATCAATCAATGTGCAAACAGATAAAAACAGATTAAAATAAAAAGGACATTTTGACTGCATTATGGAGCCACAACACCTGTTGTGATGTTTTTTTCTAAATGTGTGTGATGATGTCACCTGTCACACCAGCACAGTCCCTGGATCCCTGTAAACAAAGTAAAATAGGCCTGATAATGAACTTTGAGGAGGCCAAGGCCTACAGGAAGACCTCGTAGCAAGGCTCACCCCAGAGAACTCATCCCACTGAGCCTGCTTCAGCCACGCCATTCTCTTGTTTTCCAATTAAACCAAGAATTGTAAATAATTTTGGATAAACTGCACAAAACGTGAAACAGCATTTCTATTGAAATCTATACAATGACACCATTCATATTTCCTAAAATTAGCAATGCCTGTAGCTTTCCAATTCTGCTCTTTGAACTCTTTCACTGAGAAAGCAGCAAGGAATAACCTGTTATGACACAATATTATCACACAAAACGTTTTCTTTAAGCTGAATCATTTAAGTGTAATTTTAGCATATATTGATTGCACCTTTCAATTTCTCATCCAGATTCCCCTAAGAACACCTCAGTATCAGTCAGTCCCTCTGCTGAAATAGAGGGGGGCAGTTCAGTGACTCTGACCTGCAGCAGCAATGCCAACCCACCAGTGCAGAACTACACCTGGTTTAAGGATAATATGTACGGAGTGTTAAGGACAGGATCAGAGCCGGCATACACTGTTGAACATGTCACATACTGGCATGCCGGAGAGTACTACTGTGAAGCCCAAAATGACGTTGGGACAGGCCAATCTCCTCATATATATCTCAAAGTGCAGTGTAAGTGCTGTATGTCATTTAAAACAACACTGACACAATGCTTGTACAGTGAATATGACTGTTTGTGTTTCTGAATGTTGCTGTATTCTTCATTTTGTAGCACTCGAGTAGAAGAGACAGAAAGGCTTCTGCATACAACTACAGTAGATATTTTACAGACATACTGGATTGAGAAGGTGTGCTGAATAACTGGATGAAAAGGGCTGCTATGATTCATTTGTTCACTCAGGTTTGAAGTTGGAAATAGATCCTGACACAGTGACAGAGGGAGACAGTTTGAAACTGACCTGCAGCACCACCTGCTCTCTGAGTTACAGCCCAGCCTTCATCTGGTACAAGAACAAACATCCTCTATCCTACACCAACCAGAAACTCCAGCTCTCAGCCAGCAGTGAAGATGCAGGCAGCTACTCCTGTGCTGTAAGAGGCTATGAGCATCTCCCTTCCTCTGCAGTGACTCTCAATGTGACATGTGAGTATGCTATCAAAGTCATGCATTTCACTTTTCTTCATAGACCAAGACGGTAATGCATCTTCAACAGCCTCGTGAACAGAGCTGAAGCAGCCTGTAGATCATGGGGAAGAGTTGTGACAGTGATTGAGAGATGGAGGTTTGTTCATATTTAGAAACAAACACATTTTTGCTGTACTTTAGTGAAATGTCTTCATGCCTTAACCCTTTTGCATGTAACTTATTTTTATGCTATGTAGCGTGTTACGTTACATGGTTTGTTATGTTTTCATTAGCGTTATTAAGCATCTCATACTTTTCAGTAAGCATTTGCTATATTTTTAACATTAAATCTCTGTTTTCCCAAAGCTAAAATTAGCTAGAATTTTTCCAATCTAGTGGTCTAATCGCACTGGTTTTAGCATACGCGCTAAACGGCAAATAACACCAGTATGACCGTACGCGTGGAAGGCTTAATGATCCAATTCATCTAAACCATGTTTATAATGGGTTGAATTTGAAAAATACATAATTCTTTTTTCTATAAAACAAATGTGAGTGCAGTTACTTGTGAACATTTTGGTCATATAGAGACACTGAGGTCTCTTAAATTCAACAGTTATTCACCATAAGCACCCTGGCTTCCACCAGCAGCTATCTGAGATATTCTGTGGTTCCATGACCACTGGTTCACACCCCCCAAACGAAAGCTTATGATCACTTTTCAAAGCATTGCCTGTGTTAACTCTGTTGCACTCTGCCTCATTTGTTGGTTGCATTGGATACAAGCATCTGCCAAATGAGTAAATGTAAATGTAAATGTAAGTGTGAACCCTGGACACAATTACCAGCAGTGCTTCCTCCTCAGCATCTGTGGGGACAAAAACTGGCAGTGGATTCTCTGCCTTCAGTGATAATACTTTTGACTCTTGAAAAGAGTAATCTGCTAATCATGGCAGAATCTTTAATGACCTCTACTCTCTTTTGTGCCTCTGCCTAGGTAGCTGTAGCATGGCTCACTATGCTTGTCATTTTGAAAGTGGAAAAGTGCATGAGTAGTGCTTGTTTTGAATCCATTGATCCTTGTCATTTTTCTATACCAGGAGTTACTGAGTTACTGTGGAAGAAATTCCTGTATTCCCATTAATTATTTTTAATCTGATTTAGGCTAGCCTCCTGTTGCTTTAGGCATATGTGACTAATGTGGCTTCTGCTCACTCTCCTTAACAGTTAAATATTAATCAACTTTGCTTTCAAAGATGACACCTATATTTCTAGCTTATTTATGGGGCACTGTTATCTTATTCTTCTGATATTAGGTATCTAGTTTTTCTTCTTTTGTCAGGATGTTCCCAACATTTGTATCCTGTCATGAGTACTCCACTCCCAGTATTTCTATTTTTTTAACTCTAGGATGAAATATATATTCAACCTTGTCTATGCTTGAGTTAGAGAACTGCAGCGCTTTGCATTTCTCTCCGTGACATCATGCAATAAAGCTTGATCCCGACCGAAGTCTCCGGTTGTCTGAGAATTATTCAACAGTTACTAAATATTTATTTACCATTGACCTAACTGCTGATGTTACTCTCTTCAACCTCAGCCTGACAAACCTTTTAATGGAAGCTTACACATGGTATCACTATAGCTACAACACACTGTAACTAAATCCCAGTAATTTAATCTCCATTGTTCTCAAAAAGCATGAAGTTGATCTGCATCTATCTATATCACGTAAAGTGTGAACAAATGAAAGAAAATTACTATTAAATAAGCATTTTTACATCAATTAGGAGCCTTTACCATTTGTCTTTCCTAAACTGACAGATGCGTTTTCAAGATAACAAAGCACTAAGAAATAACAAAAGTCATGATGCCATGATATTAACACACAAAATGTGTTCTCTAAACTGAGGTGGGAATGTGCATTTTAAAATTAAATCACTGTGCAAGTCATTTCCTCTTTCAGATGCTCCCAAGAACACCTCAGTGTCAGTCAGTCCCTCTGGTGAAATAGTGGAGGGCACTTCAGTGACTCTGACCTGCAGCAGCAATGCCAACCCACCAGTGCAGAGATACAGCTGGTTTAAGAAAAATCAATATGAACCCTTAAAGACAGGAAAAGAGCAGACATACACCATTACACATGCCAGCAAAACCCATGCTGGACAGTACTACTGTGAAGCCCAAAATGATGCTGGGAAAGGCCACTCTCCTCATCTACAGCTCAAAGTGCAGTGTGAGTATTGTGTGCCATTTCAAATAATATGGACAGGAACTCTCTACAGTGAATACAGTTATTTGTGTTTCTGAATGTTGTTGAGTTTTATTCATTTTGTAGAGCTCCAATATAAGAGACAGAAAAGGTTTCTACACCCTCCTGGCTCCTAACATTTTCATCACTCTCTGCTGTTTCAGGTTGCCTTTACATTTAAATTTCCTCATTTTTGTGTCTTTCACACACATAGTACATGGTACAGTATGGTAGCTGAATAAAATAAAAATTTCCTGTATGTGTCCCAGGATTGACTACATAGTTGTTTACATTCATAGTTTGTATTACTGGAGAGGTAAATGAAATCTGTGCATTTTTCAGTCATAAATGTCAATAATAAAACTTGTTGCGCTTTTTAACAAAATGTATACCCAATTTTATAGATTCACATAGACTCACATTCTGAGAGTGTATGCAATAACTGGAGGAAATGCATTGCTATGTTTTATTTATTCACTCAGGTGCCAAGCTGAAAATAGAACCTGCCACAGTGACTGAAAAACAGAAGGTGAAACTGACCTGTAGTGCCACCTGCACTCTGAATTATGGTCTAGCCTACATTTGGTACAAGAACAGACATCCTCTGTCCAACACCAACCAGAACTTCCATTTCTCAGCCAGCAGTGAAGATGCAGGCAGCTACTCCTGTGCTGTAAGAGGCTATGAGTATCTCCCTTCCACTGCAGTGACTCTCAATGTGACATGTGAGTATGTGGTCTTCGTCACAAATTTTGCTTTCCTTTTAAACAAACATAGATCAAGCCTTGCTATGAGAAATCAGTGGAACAGTTTGTACTATGGTGCATCTTAAAAACTCTTGTACATATAGCTATATCACAGCCTGTAGACTACACGAAAGATATATAGTGATCAAGAAATACAAAAAAACACACCCTTTCTCTATATTTTCTTAGTTTAATGTCATGATACGTTAATGACGTAATTGTTAAATATCTGTTTTCTACTTAATAATTGAGCATTGTTCATTTATATGAATTACAGTGTCAGTCATATTGAGACACAGGTCTATTAAATCGAATAGTTATTCACTATGGGGCGTATTCTCCCATGCGCGTAAGTTAAAAAATCGCGCAGCTATGCACCTTTCAGCCTATGCGTACTCTCTCCTTGACTTAAGTCTGTGATTTGCGCGCCATGAAGGCAGTTACACGCTTTTGGTGGAGTAACCCCAGAATCTGGGCGTTTCTTACGTAAACACCATTTACGCTATTCTGCTCTTGACTTACACGCTTTTCAGCTACGCGCTTCTGAGGGCTGTAGTAAGTCAAGCACCACTACATGGCAAAACACCATATTGCCTTTTAAGTCGACAGTAGGCCTACTTTTAACATTATTATACATGTACAAATAAAGTTCAGCATTTATGATATTTGTGTGTCATTATTTTTAAACTACAATAACATTTCTTGTAACCCTATATTACAGAATAATAGAGAGTACTTTGGAAGAGTCATGATGATGACTAATGAATACTTAATTTAATCTCCCAATAATTTAATCTCCACTGTTCATTAAAGGTCTGAAGTGTATTTAAATCACTCAGGGTGAAACCATTTTGGTGAAAAACTTCCCGGCCGGTGCAAGTATAACAGTTCATCAAGAGGGTTTGTGTTGTTTTCACTGACTGCTGTCATTTTTCTATGTTACAAATTACTGAGCAATTGGACATTGACTGTGTTATGTTATGCGGCATTGCCTCGTGTGTTTATTCCATCTGTCTGTCAGCTACTTACGTTACTCCGTCAAACCTTAACCAGACCAATTTATCAACTACAGCTTATTCACCATATCATTCACCGCTCAAGGTACACTTTAACCAAATCTCAGTGACTTTATTTCCATTGCTAGCTAAAAGACTGCAGTGATATGTGTCTGTATCTACTTAAATCACTCAAGGTGTAAACAGATGAAAATAGATGTAAAACAAATAAACATTTTTGTATCATTGGCAACCCCTGCCCACAACACCATTTAATATTCCTAAAATGAATGATGTCTGTAACTTCCCATTTCTGCTCTTTCAACTAAAGAAACAAGTATTATCACACAGATGTTTTCTGAACTGAATTATGTAAGTGTAAATTATCATAACATCACTTTACCAGTCATTTTCTCATTTTCACAGAGTTTTGACTCATTGCTCTTAAGAAGTTAGTTATCATCTCACAAAGAATAGTAATTAGTGTCATACTGAATTTATATGGAGAGGTGTTCTGATCATGATGTTAAGATATCAACGTGCTGATGCTTTCTGAAGGAGTTGTTTACAGTAAGTGTAACAATCATTGCATCTGTCATTATCTCATGCAGATGCTCCCAAGAACACCTCAGTGTCAGTCAGCCCCTCTGGTGAAATAGTGGAGGGCACTTCAGTAACTCTGACCTGCAGCAGCAATGCCAACCCACCTGTGCACAGCTACACCTGGTTTAAGGATAACAGAGCTCTAACCTCAGAGCAGACATACAACATAACATATGCCCTCTCCTGGGACACAGGAGAATACTACTGTGAGGTCAAGAATAATATTGGGACAGACCGATCGCCTCATCTACATTTCAAAGTGCAGTGTGAGTACATTTAAAAAGATATGGATGAGATGTATCAGTGAATACAGCTGTTTGTTTATGAATGTAGCTGAATTTTCTTCATTTTGTAGCACTCAAATACAAAAAATACAAAAAGACTCTGCACACAGCTAAAGTACCAAACTTTTTTCATCATTCAATGTTTTTTTAAGTTTTTTTTTAATCACAATGTCCTTCTTTCTTTCGGTGTCCTTACTTTCATAACATCCCCTTTTGTTTTGGCATTTCCAATTAACTGCATCACGGATGACATCCAGTCATAATTTTACTACTCCTTATCCTTATATTCCTTATAAAATCTCATGTTGATTAAACTTAAATAAAAATAATAGAACTTAATGCACTTTTTTAACAAAATGTATCTAATTTCATAGATAATCAGATTCTGGAGGTAATGTATTGCTATTTTTTTTTTTTTATTTACTCAGGTGCAAAGCTGGAAACAGATCTTGACACAGTGACTGAGGGACAGAAGGTGACACTGACTTGTAGCGCCACCTGTTACAGTTACAGTCAAGACTTCATCTGGTACAAGAATGGACATCCTGTATCCAACACCAACCAGAAACTCCAGCTCTCAGCCAGCAGTGAAGATGCAGGCAGCTACTCCTGTGCTGTAAGAGACTATGAGCAATTCCCTTCCTCTGCAGTGGCTCTCAATGTCAGATGTGAGTATTTAGGGTATGTGCATTTAGTTTGTAATCAAATTCAAAAATTTTACTTTCTTATGAGCAGACACTGACCAAGTCTGTGTAATATCAGTGTATTTTACTGTAATGCATCTTCAAAAACCTTGTGAGTAGAGTTGAGTACAGTCTGTACTGATCTGAGAGGGACAGTGATGGATATGGATTTATGAAAAAAAAAGATATTTCCTGTTCAGCAGCTCTGGTGGCTGGGCAGGATATGTAACCCACTGTGTAATTAAGTAACCAGATGTAAAAATGTATCACCTTGGATTAGAGAATCTGATAAAATAATGCACTGTAATGTAACCCATTATAATAAACTTAAAAAAAGGACTCAATTGAAATGTTATGTGAAATAAATAAATGAAAATAATCCTGTATGAGAATAACAGCACCTTTATCTCTGCATGTTCTAAACAAATAAAGCATCAACAGTTGAAGTCATTATATTAAAACACAAATTGTTTTCTTTTCACTGCATTGTAAGAGATGGCCATATAGAAAACCAGTCCCATGTACCTGTCAATTTTTCTTTCAGATGCTCCCAAGAACACCTCAGTGTCAGTCAGTCCCTCTGGTGAAATAGTGGAGGGCAGTTCAGTGACTCTGACCTGCAGCAGCAATGCCATCCCACCAGTGCAGAGATACACCTGGTTTAAGAGTAGTAGAGGTGTAACGTCAGAGAAAGGATCAGGGCAGAGTTTCTCCATCACTAACATCAGCTCTGAGGACAGTGGACAGTACTACTGTGAGGCAAAGAACAGACTTGGATCTCTGAACTCTACAGCATCTATAGATGTTCACTGTGAGTACCCATTTAATGATTTATTTACTCATCAACATCATTTTCTATGGCACATTCATGTTCCTGGAATTGAGATAAACAGTAGAGAAGGAGATTTGTTTGAGTTTACAATTAAAGGGAAACATCCATTGTTTTAAACCATCTTATGGTTGTTTTAAAATCATCATTGAACTTAAACATCAGTTTTGCCACAGATTCAAATCAAACTTACATATGACTCCACAGTTAAATGTCAACTCTCTTATCCCAGATTGTAAGAATGCACACTGTGGATACTAGTGTCCATGTTACTATCCAAACCGCAACAGCAGCCAGTCATAACACATACTCCTGTATCTTTCCCTGAAGCAGTCCTACATGTGGGATAGCTGTCCCTTATTGCCAAGTTGTTGTTTTTTTTACTCACAAATCAGACATGGTTTCCTTCACAACTGCTGTGACTCCAACTATACATCAAAGACAAAATATTGAATATAAACACATATTCCCCTTTAATTTGTATTTGTTTTTTTTTTTTAACTTTATTTCTTAGATGGCCCCAAAGGCACTTCAGTGTCAGTCAGTCCCTCCGGTGAAATAGTGGAGGGCAGTTCAGTGACTCTGACCTGCAGCAGCAATGCCAACCCACCTGTACACAGCTACACCTGGTTTAAGGAGAATGAAACTGGAGTTTGGCAAACAGGATCACTACAGAGTTTAACCTTGTCTAACATTAGATCCTGGAACATTGGACAGTATTACTGTGAGGCAAAGAATAACATCAGGGCTCATAACTCTACTGCTCAGTTGATCACAGTGCAAGGTATGTTTGAAATCTTAAATTATGTCTACAAGGTAATGCTGAAATTTACATTATGTCTAGAATTATCTGAACTTCATTGGGCGTCCAAGAGGAGTCAAAATGCTGTACTTTATAGCAACTTCTGTGCGCCTGTGTACCAGTGGTGCTAATTCTAATATATTCTAATAACAGAGAGGGATACTGGGATAGATTTATCTCTTCTCAACTCACAGGTATCAGTGAGAGGTATTGTCTAATGAAAGTGCACATTTATCATTAATCCCGATGCATTTTTGGGTTTCTTTGCTTAGGAAATCACACAGCACTCTTAAGTATTGTCGGAATCCCAGTCCTTGTAGCTGTTGTGCTACTACCTGTCATTGTGTGGATGAGGTAAGTGAAAATACACTCTTCTCATTTCCAGGCTACTGCTCCTTTCATTTTTCTGATGACCAAGAACAGGTTTAAACAAGTATAATTGTATAACATACCATTTCTGTGCAGAAAATAAATTTGATCTAACTGATGTCACAGTGATTAAATCTGGTGTAAAGGCCTTGTTTGGTGACTTTTTCAGCATGGATTATTAATGAGCAAATCTGTCACCATCTAATCTTTATGCAGTATTGCCATTCAATGTACAAAATACTGTATTCATATGCGGCTTTCAACTTGCAAATTCAGGTAAAAGATGTACGATGTGATCCTCATAATGTTGTTCATTCCTATTAACTATATGGGCAGGTACTAGCTGTAATGATGGCATGTCCATTAATCTGATTGGTCTTTTGGCTCAAGTAGGTGTTGGTTTGAATAAAGTGGAGTAAGAGTTAAGATTAGAGATTACATCACTCACAATGATACAAAGTCCTCTTTATTTTGTGAGCATACAGATAAAAAAGATAAAACATACACGGTTCCTCTCACCTTTGATGCTGCTTCACTATTAATGCATATGACAACCCATGTTTGGGGCAAAACGGTGACTGAAATTGTAATACAGTAAATTGTAATACAGTAAAATGCCTTATTTTTGTCATCCTTTTCCTGTTTTTCTCTCTCTGCTCATGTGCTCTGAAAACAGGAGGAGAAACTCAACGAAAGAGACAGAGCAGACAGAAGTGAATAAAGAGGTGAGTCAATCAAACTGTGATGACAGAAGACGGACATAAGATTACAATATATGAATCACTCCAGCCAGTAAAAGTGAACAATTCTCAGCTTTTATGGATTATTGTGTCCTGATGATGGTTCCTAAGCATGATGAATTAATTTAATGCCTTATTGTTATTTATTTCTATGTGCATTCATTTTGTATAATTGTTATTAAGGACCGAAATAAATTACTCTTACTCTTTACTCTTAAAATAAATAACATAAGGTTGTCAGGACCTCAATAAATTATACCGATCACTACAATGGCAGTTCATATTGCTCTCAAAATGAACAACAGACCTTAAAATCCCCATATCCTGGAACAACTTGTGACAGTAATATGGCAATAATATTACAGTATTATTCATGATAACTTCTTTCATATATGTTGCTTAAATTGTTACAGCATATCTGTATGATGAACCCTGAAGCAACTTAAACCTCCCTTACTGGTAGTGTATGCTGTTTGAATGTGAAGGTTGCCAGTGTATGGACTGATGAAGTCTGAACCTCTCTACTGCTGTGAAGAACACCCCCCTCCTTCATTGGTCTGTTTTCTTTTTATGTCTCCAGGAAAATGAAAGTCCTATATATAGCAATATGGAAGCAATGGCTTTTACCCATAATGCAACACAGAGCACAGACAGAGGCAATGAAGAAATTGAACTGTACTCTACAGTCACAGCTCCTCACCCTCGCAACCAGGAAGAGGTTTTATACTCCACTGTTCAACCTGCTCGCCCTGAGAATGAGGATGATGTTCAGTACGCCAGCATTCGATTCCCCCTCTCCACTGCTGCCACCAGGTGGGCAAATCCCTCCATTTCCCCTTCGTTGCCTGCATCTGTGTCAGGTTGTGTTATCTCCCTCCAGCAGTTTTTTCATCATAGACTTCTGTCTCTGATTGGAACCAGGAGAAGCCTCTACCTGGGCATCAGGAAAAGATAAGTGTTTCTCAGCAGCAAATGTACCTTGTGCATGTACCACAAAGCACTTTGGAAAAAAAAAAAAAAAAAACCTTGGTACACAGTAAGAACTACCAACACGTGAGCATGTGCAATAAATATCTGAAGTCATGCATGGGGTGGCAGTGCAGCATAGTGAGAAGGAGCAGGACTGATAACCAAACGGATGCTGGTTTGACTCCCTGCTGGGGTGCTGCTGCTGTACCCCTAGGCTAGAGATTTACCCCAGAATTTCTCCAGTAAAATATCCAGATGCATAAATGGACAAAATGTAGATATTGTAACCTTTGTAAGTCACTCTGGATAGGAGTGTCTGCTAAATACCAATAATGTAATGTAACGTAATGTTCCTATGTTAGGAGAACCCCAGCTCAGCTTCATAAGATTACAATTGTTTTATCTTGTTGTGATACATACAAAAAAGCTATGCCTTTTCAGGTTTTTTTTTTTCAAAAACAAGTTGAGAAGTACTGAAAAAAATGCTAACCAAATTATTTTTCCCTGCAGATCACCAGAGCAAAGAAAGGAGGATGACTCTGTTATATACAGCACTGTTTCCAAAGGGAAAACCTAAAGTATCGCTTGTCCAGGGGAGTGTGACCCAGGTAGGGATTTAAGAAAATTTTTAAATCTTTAATCATTTTCATTGGGAGAAGAAAGGCAGGGAAAACCTCATACATATGAGGAAAAAAACCACAGTACCCTTCAAAAAAGGGTCACAACTGCTCAGGGTATCACAGACACTGCCATACTTGACAGCAACTTCTATGGAAAGATGACCATATAACCCTCTTCAGTCTGAAAGATGGCATTTTCATGAAAATTAGTCAAATTGTCATACCGCCAGTAACAGGTTTGCTTTCTATTTTCAGCAATTTAACACAATGTAGTGCTCTTCAGTCACACTGCATTAAGAGACACTGTACTGAGGTCTGACACCAGCATAACACCAAACTTGGTTGCTAACAATAACATGAGTCTGTGCTGTGTCATGAATTATATTATCTGCTTTACAAAGAAATGCCACAGGCCAGTTCATTCATCTATCCAACACCATGAGTGATTTTCCAATGAAATGGTGACAACATGAGCTTTCACTGTGTTTGCTAACTAGCTAATGTTAACATTGCTAGTCAAAAATCTGAGTTATGGAAGTTATGGTAGCAATGGAATAATAATGTAGCAGCACTTTTCTTCTGCCGAGTGGTATGCTTGGTTTGCCACTTTGTCTTCTGTACAATAACAATTTTATTAGGAGTTCATGTTTGTTAATTAGCCAACAAACTAGGAGGCCAGGAACCGAGACATGGACAGAGAGACCAGCATGTTGCTTTTCTTTAGTTCTCACCAGATCCAAAAGATGTGTGTTTACACGTTTCAAACAACAGCAACGTTAATTGCTAAGGGGTCTTGGTATACGCGCACTTTCGCGTTTACGTGCAGAGTTTACCAGCAGTAAGGTTGCACGGTTTCATACCAAGATGCGTTTATTCTGACCACACACAACCATGCCCTTAACGTGCAACACAGTACCAATCGTATGTATCTTCAACACTGGTTGTAATTACAAGTCAGTTGAAATTAGTTGTAGTAACTTAATAATTTGTTTAAATTCTAAACTGCTTAAAAATACAGGGTCGGTTACAAACAACAAAGATGTTCCGGTTGTCGTTACTGGAAATTAACCCCCTTCTGCTCACGTTTTTGGAGAACATTAATATATTTGATGATGTTTTGTAAATTATTACATTGATTGTGTATTACTTGATTACAGCAACAAGTTCTCGTGTGGGACTCCAACTGGCTCTTCGGATGTTATTTTGAACAGAGTGCCAGCTTTGCAGAGGCATCTCTTCATCGTTGGCACAGCCAAATATGCTTAACTTAGTCATTTTCCACTTAGAAACTAAACCACGTTTGTTTTATCTAGCTACATGTCAGATATAAGAGACTGACTTTAAAAGTGGTAAAACATCTACATTACACAGATGTTTATAGGCAGTGAGAAAATTACCCGAAACACAGCAACATAAAAATCAATGTACTACAATAAAAATACATTTACTTTTTAACTGTACTAAATTAATTATCTTATGAAAAATCTGTTAGATGCCATAATGCTCTCATGTGAAATATGAAAAACTGAACTGGATGGCAAAATATATGAAGATGAATTTGGAAGAAATGTAAAATCTATGTATTGATGATCGAAGTAATCTCTTGTTATTTAATAAAGCTTGTTTTTGCATACCAAATGTCACTATGAATGTTACAATATTACAATAGTCTGTGAAGAAGTCTTCTGTGAAGAGCCTGGGCGTCACCCTCGACAACAGGCTGGACTTCACTGACTACATCTCCCAGACGGCACGCTCCTGTCGATTCCTCCTCTACAACATCAGGGATTCGCCCTTTTTGACCACCTACTCCACCCAGCTGCTCGCCCAGGCCACTGTGCTCTCCCGCTTGGACTACTGTAACGCCCTCCTCGCAGGCCTCCCAGCCTGCACCATTCAGCCGCTGCAGCTCATCCAAAACGCAGCTGCTAGGCTGATCTACAATCTCCCAAGTTCTCCGCGTCACCCCTTACTGAGATCCCTCCACTGGCTCCCAATCGCAGCCAGGATCCGCTCAAGACCTTGACTCTCACCTTTCTGCTGCAAGAAAGACTGCCCCGACCTACCTCCAGGACCTCATCCTACCCTACGCACCCGCTTGTCAACTTCGCTCTGCTACATCCGGAGGCCTCGCTCCACCCACCAACAGAACGAAAGGCCCACGCTCCTCACAACGACGCTTTTCCATCATCGCCCCCCAGTGGTGGAATGAACTCCCCACCCCCCTGAGAACAACTCCTTCAATCCAACCCTTCAGACGTGCGCTGAAAACACACCTCTTCAGACTCTACCTGGACTGATACCTCTGCCACTTTGACCCTGTAACTTTGACGTTGTAAATCGGACTCCTGTCTTGTACTTGTTGCTCACTTACCTAGGTAGTATAGCGGTACTTTATTGTTCCTGTAATTGTATTTTATATGCAATCCTAGTTCAGATAAGTTGGCTCGCGTCACTGACCTTGCGCTCAGCTTCAGCACTATTTGCATTGTATGACCTGTACACATCTTGCTCTTGTGCCTGTTGTTTGCCCACTATTTGCACTTTTGTACGTCGCTTTGGATAAAAGCGTCTGCCAAATGAATAAATGTAAATGTGATGTAGTCTACCACAAGTTTAAAATTTACACAGACGATGTCAAGTAAAATCTTGTCAAAGTTTTCAGAATGGTCACTACCTTTCAGCAGTACAGACATTATGGTGGGACACATGTGACTGTGGCAGCTTTTACTCTGAAGGTTTGAGGAGAGAGGAGGAAGGAGGCAGCCATTGCTTCAGTCTAGAGTGTTTATCCTAAAAAAATTCAACAGGTATAGTGCATAAAGAGTAATAGCTATTATCCTCATGAAATATTGTTTGTAAAACTTTGCTTTTACTTTACTTTTAAAGTTTACTTTTAAAACTTTACATTTTTTAATTAATAATTCTTGACAAAATACAAATTTAGAAATGTATTGATTTGCTGACATCAAGTATTTATATGAATGTTCCTTAGGTCAGTCAGCAGTATTGAAATACTGATTATATTAGAATGTTTTGCTGTTGTGTGCTTATAATAGTCAGCTGTGGCACTGCATAGGTGCATAGGTTTACATTTCTGTGAAGCATCATTCAAACTTCAAGTAAATTTTTGCCTTCCTATGTCACTATCCAGTTAATTGAAGACAGATGTAGTGTAACGGAGTGAGTACTCGGTTCCTTAATAACGATAAACTGTAACAACTTTAAATTTCCATGACTTTTCCATGACTTTTCCATGCCTTTGATGCAAATTTTCATGACCACACATTCTCTGAAACATCTGTGTATACATGAAAAATAAGAATATAAATCCATGTCAAAATTTACCACAGTATATTTTAACTAAAATTAATGACAAGCTATGTGGTTTTATACAAAATAAACATTTATTTAAGTAACACTGACACACCAGTAAGATGTTTACAGAATAAAATGTGTCAAACCCTGAGAACTCCATTGTCTAGCCCTAATTAACATAAATGACTGGGAGGCAACAATGGTTGAAAAATAAATAAGTAAATAAAAGTGTCCTGTAACACTGACATTAACTTCAGAAGGCAGCAGTGTCAGAAAGAAACTGTCTTTTGGAATACAAGATTTTGTAACTAAGAAGATTTTAAACTATGCCTCCTATTTTCCATTAACGTAATTGAGCATTAATAGAAGATAACCTTCCCTGTTTGAATCCCCCAAAAATAATCCACACACTCAGGTCAGAGTCTGACGTTACCCCACGCAGAGAACAACATAACGTCAAGTGACGTGACTGATCTGCCTAAACATTAAAGTATTGTTGTTTAACCCTTTCGCGCGTACGGTCACACCGGTGTGATCAGCTGTTCAGGGGCCCCGCTAGAAATTTTGGGCCCTATGAAAGAATATTGAGCCACCCAAACCTAGACCACCCACCAACCTAGAAAACCCATTTGATGACCCAAAGTTTAATAATTTGTAGGCTTCATGGATTGCACTGTAAATATATTATCATCGAAATACTGCTCACCTCCTTCTCCTTCTACTGGGAAGTGGGTTGAGGAAAGGGTTCCTAATCCTGAAGCTGCATCTGTGCACAGGGCTTAAAGCAACAACATTTTCTGAGCCTGATTTTTTTTTTTTTTTTTGGTGGGGGAGGGGGTAACAAAATAGGACACATGTACATTTAGCGTTTCCACAACAGCTTCAATTCAAAATTGTATAATAATAAATACAATTATTAATACAATTTTGTATTACAGTGCTCAAATTAAAAGTGCTTCCTTTTTTCTTAAATGCTATTAAAAATGACAAGTGCAGCTTCAATAAAAGTTGGTCCAGTAGCAAGATGCTGTGTTAGAACTTTTCCCAAGTCATCATCATAGAATCGGACCAAGATATTAAAAATTCTGTCCATGTTGTGGTTTGTGGACTCGTCAACGTTCAGTGAAAACATCTGTTTTGACAGATTGTGCGCTAAACATTTTCTGTGAGGCAATGCCGTGAGTGGATAGGTTGCTGGCCTGTGTATTTGACACGCCAAGTTTGGAGAGTGCAGTTCTGTCCTGTGGTGCTGTTTTGCACAGCTCAACTAGCGCTGGCGCTATCCTGAAAGACAGGTCATGTTCCGCTACAAACGCGGACTTTATGATTGCACACCCGGTCTTGGATGGATGAAGCGGCAGCAGCTACAGTGGCCACAGCTCCCTGCAACGTCGACGTATAACGAAGAGCCCGAACAGCTGCTTTGTGTGAGGGATCTGTATCATGCCGAGACAATGCCTTTTGCCGCTTGTCCCATACTGTATTTTTTCGAACACACGGCGCAAAAGCAGGTCACGGGCTCGTTTAATTTGTGACAACTTAAGCCGAACGTTTGTCCGTCATTACCGTTTTCATCTAACCAAGCCTATCGCCATTTATTTTCACCCCCGTTCTATTGTGCTTGTGTCTGCGCCAACCTTCAGAAGTTTCGCTTCCATGCTCCATCTATTTGAATGCATGCTACCCTATTGTGCAGTAATCAACTAATACAATCCTAGTTGTAACTAGTTGCCGATTGGATAAGAACAGTGCTCTCGTGCCAGTACGTCGTCTAAACAGGCTACTATTAGTTAAAACTATTGGTCAAAACCACCACGTCAGTGATTGTTTTTAACAGAATTGCGTTCCGGTCTGATATCAGAGTTCGTATACGCCAGTAATAATTCATTGCCTGATCTAAAATCTCTGCACGCCGGAGATCTTTAACCCATGTGTGCATGACGAGGCAGACCTGATTAGTGAACAAGCTACTTAGCATGTATGCCAGTTATCTAGCTATAGTCAGAGTGCGCACTATATACCTTTCTTTGGGAAAAAAACTGGGTGACTAACTGTCGGCCCTTTTTCTCCCTCTAAGCTTTCTGTTGCCTTGCTTTTCGTTTTTGATATCGTGACTTCTTCGATGACGACATGTCAAATCTACTGACAGTTCACCATCTGTTCTGCTTGTGAGCGCACCTACTGTAAAGCAAAGATTCTAGCGCGCTCTGTGATCGTTGCCGTAAAATGTACCTACGCAAGGCTGAACCATGCAATGAATAGAGAGAGGGGTGAAATATAAAGGCTATCTGATAATTTTGCCAAAAATGGAGAAACAAGTTGGTTTCATTTTAAACTTTTAAAGGATGAAATTATAATTTTAATGACACTAACTTACTTATGGTGGTGATAATAATAATAACAATAATAATAATAATAGTGTTCTATGAGGGCCCCCTGTCAGTGCTGGGCCGTTGGAATCGTCCTAACCCCAACCCCCTTTTGGTGCCTCTGCAGCCGTTTAGCCGTATGCCAACGTCCGTGCGATTAGACCACGAGATTCTAGCTAATTTTAGCTTTGAGGAAACAACGATTTAACATTTAAAAATATAGCAAATGCGGCGGTGAAAACTATGAGAATGTTAAAACGCAAATGAAAACATAACGAACTATATAACGTAAAACCCGCGCTACATAGCATAAAAAAGTTACGTGTGAAAGGGTTAACCAATATAGATTTTTCTCAGTCGATCTTAACTGAAACACATGTACTCTATTATACAGGTATTTGTGAAGCAAATTTCCATGACTTTTCCCAAACTTGCCGGGTTTATTTATTTTTTCCAAAACTTCTCCAGGCCTGGAAATTGCTATTTTCAAATTCCATGACTTTTCCAGGTTTTTCATGACCGTACGAACCCTGAGTGTAGTTCTGCCATACTGGCAGCCAGATTGGCAAATGGAGCACCAAAGTTAGCGTGCAGGTTCATAGTCAGGGCGCCACGGTCTATGTTTCGCATAATTTGCTAACTATGTGCATCATCACAAATACTATGATAATATGTGAATTTCTGAAAATGTGTACAGTTAAATGGAGTTTGTAAATATAAAATAAGTATTATATTACTCACCCGGTCACCCCATTTCTTGGCTGGTTTGTTGCGAGCCAGCGTTAGTAGTGTCAGGTAAAAGACGAGACGTTTTCTTCCGAAAAACTTTATTGATCTTGGGGAACCTAACAAAAGTCTAACTAATGTGGCGGGCGATTGTGATGAAATTACGTTTACCTTAAAGCGTTACAGTGTGTCTGTTCGTTATATTTTCAGAGCGATGGGTGCAATATTGTTACTGATATATTATTTATAATATTTACATGAATTATAATTGATAACTGTAATTGATTTCCCTTAGTGAGAATGTTCTGGGGGAGGAGCTTAGAATGGGAACCTAGGTAAGCCAGTCGCATCTTCCATTTGATATGTTAGCAGACGAAAATGTCTTGTGCTGCGCTATAATTCAAAAGCTACTTATTCTACTTAAGTAGTTGTTCTAGTTGTTCTGTTTATTTGTTCCAAAGTGGGGGTTTGTTTGTTTCTGTGCAAGTAGTTCTGACGGCCTTATTATTTTTTTTATTATTATTATTTTTTTTGTTTTTTTGTTTTTGGAGTTTTGGAAAAATAAATCCCTCACCAGAGGTTTGCATTGCAACTCGTGTGCTGTTCTCATTACTGCTTCCACTGCTGGACCATCCCGTTACAAGTACAATGATATATAATAAGCACAACAGAATGACTTTGTTCATGTTGACTATGTTGTCTACTTATACAGATGATATTCTGTAGTAATTCAGTATTTTAGTGTTGTATATCACGTTTGTGGGTAATTGTAATAAATAACTAAAATCTGACATCTGATATTTCCATACACACATTAAGCATTCACTTAGAGCAGATATGCCGCTGGAGTGTGGTGTTAAAAACGTTTATGACAAATATTTCAACTAATAAATCATAAATAGTGATATCTTTCTATAACATCTTCCTCATCACACCTCCAGGTCCCTCTGTGTCATGATTTCTCTTTTAAATACATGTATTTTAAATACATGATATATTTGCTTATTGTTCTTGCTGTTTCTTTTAGTCCAGAGGCATATGTAGCATTTTGTTAGATTTGTGTTTCTGTCAGTGTGGAGTCATATTTAGTAAATTCCCTGTAATCAATTAAATATTACATTACATCACATTGTTGGCATTTAGCAGACGCTCTTATCCAGAGCGACTTACATGGGTTACAGTTTTTTTTTTTTTACAATGTTATATTTTACTGATGCAATTGTGGGTTAAGTACCTTGCCCAAGGGTACAACAGCAGTGCCCCAGTGGGGAATCAAACCAGCAACCTTTCAGTTACGAGTCCTGCTCCTTAACCACTATGCTACTCTACCATCCACAATATGAAGAAATAAGAAAAAAAATTACTTTCACAAATGAAAGTAAGAGTGCGCTGTCATAACTGATACTGGGTCCCATGGGACAGATGACAGCAGTACATCAGAGTTGCCACTAGAGGGAAGACACAGCCTAAAGATGACAGCATTTCCCGTAAAAAGTGCCATCAAGCAAACTGACAGGTTAACATATCATATTTTATATTAGAAAGGGAATCTTGAATTGTAAGTGTAGGATCAAAATACTGGCAATTGTCTGATGATCCTTTGTAATTCCTGTGCACTGGGTCTATGAGCTCAGCTTTGACTATTTGCTATGCTTAATCAAACAACAACAACAATAATATTCTTAATATTAACATTAATAATAATCAAAATACTGGCAATTGTCTGATGAGCCTGTGTACTGACCAATTCCTGTGCAATGGGTCTATGAGCTCAGCTTTGACTATTTGCTATGCTTAATCCAATAATAATAACAACAATAATAAGAATAATAATATGGTGACAACACTAGCCCTTCCTTTGCATCTATGACAGGATTTTAAAAATAGTTACAAAAAATAATTTGTATTCATTCATTTCCTGGGCGAACAGACAGTGTTCTGTTCGAATTTATTTTCCACTGCTGTGCACTGAGAACCTCTGGTGACATACTGAAGTACAGCAAAACAAAGAAGTTACAGCCTGTGCTGTTATGGTTAGTCCTTTCTCGCATTAATACAGTGTGAAATATGCTGAAGTGGGCAACTGGGTGTGTTCTTGTGATGTGTGGTAGAGTTTCTGCCTTTGTTTGCTCTGCCTGAGAAACACATTCTGGAACTCATTTATACTCCTGGATTTGTACTTAAAATTGATCAATTGATTGACTAAAATTGACTTGATGTTCATACGTAAGAGTAATATGTTCAGAAAAGATAATGTGATTTTCTTATATTATTGTTTTTTGATCCCCAGTTTACTGGACACACATACAGGCAATCAAATGCATTTAAACACAGTCATACATACAAACACATATGCATGCACACACACCCTCAAATATAGACACACACTCACACATGCATGCAAATATGTGCACATGCTAACACACAAATACACATGCATACTCACACAAACACACACACATGCAGGCACAGTCATACATATACATATGCATACACAAACAAATACACACATATATACATATGCATGCACACACACACACACACACACACACACTCACACACACAGATAGTACTGCCAGTTAATAAATGCATTTCTTTCCTTTACAGAAAGCAATGCGTATGAAGGGCTTGAAAAAGGGGAAGGAAGTTCTACATCAGCAATTGAAGCTCATCTTGCATTTAGTGTAAGTTTGGACTCCTTTTTTTTCCTCTGTCACATTAAGGGGCATGTCTCAGATAGTGAGGCTGCTTTCTACACAGGGGCTACAGAGATCAGAGCTCTTTTCTGATGGGGTAAGTGCATCATATTATAAAAATGATTCACTTTTTGACATGGATAAATTCTGATCCCTACTTATTTACTGTTATAAAAAATCTTTAGAAATGTATCATTTGGTTTGAGGAATTTAAAGATGGCATGTATCATAATTAACAAAAAACATATTCCATTATTAAAAGGTATTCAAAAACATGTCATTAATTATCTGCAAATTATTGTTTATTATTATTGTTTATCCCATGTAATGTCTTTGGTTTTCAACAAGCTGTCCAAGAGTAGCCATTCCAACTCTATTCCACAGTGCTATTTCTGTGTAACATTTACAACTTTGAAGTGATTAAAATAGCAGCATGTAATTCTGAATTGAAAAATGTTGCTTCAATAGGACTTGTTAAAAGTTGATCTGTGTCTTTCTTTCAATATCGCTGTTTCATTTGTTTGAATAAATTAAAATATAAGCTCTGTATTTGGATAAATGTATTCAGAGGGATGCAGTCATGGTGTCAAAAGGAACAAGAGTGTTTGTGGCAATACTTCTGTTTGTGCCAGGTAAATAACGTAATTATTTCTAAACAGTTAGCCAGAATGGATATGTTACAATATCCTTCCCATACAAATCCTTGGGTATTGACCATATAAACCTCATTTATTGTAGTCATAAATGAACTTAAATATGCACTAAATTTAGAGAAGCATCTGTTTGAAACAGCATTCGTTATCATTTCCACATGATCATGTGCTACTAACCTTTGTTTCCTAACATTAGCTTTGAGTAGTACAGCCTCTCTCATTTAAAGAGAGACAGAGAGAGAGAGAGAGAGAACACAGTTTATTTTCTGAAGCTCCTCTTCACAGTCAGCTCTGCTACAGAGATGTGAGCAGACTAAATAGAAATATCTTTGACATTGCAGACTAACCAGAACTGTTCACAATCTACAATTACGTGTTGTATTTTTCTAGAAAATGCAAGATGTGATCATTTTAATGCCAGCTAAGTAATAGTTCATAAGTGTTTTGTGAAGGAATGTGACAATACATTACATGAGCTGCATTAATGAATGGTGTGATGTTTGATGTGTGACTGTTTTTCAGGTGTTCATTGTGAGGAATGGGCTGTGACTTACCAGAGACAGAGCATCTGTGCTTTAAAGGGGACTTCAGTGAGATTTCCCTGCACTTACACATATCCCAGAAATCTTACAGTACAAAAGACTTTCTGGTTTATTTACAAAGCCTATTACTTTTGGCAGTCTGATTCTGATGACCTTTACAAAATCCCACAGTACAGTAACCGTGTGGAGTACCTCGGGAATAGGGAAAGTGATTGCACTTTTAAAATAAACGATCTGACAGAGAGCGATTCAGCAACATATCGCTTCAGGTTCCAGACAAATAGACCTTCTGGGAAATTTAGTGGTGAACCTGGTGTCACACTTGAAGTCACAGGTAATTCTAAATTATATGTAAAAAATGACAGCATTTTCATCCCACTGTAAAGACAACAGAAAAATCAGAGAGTGAGCAATATCAATTTAACTGTTTAATTTTTTCTATGAAGCTTTACAGGCCAGTGTGGATCCTCACACAGTGAGAGAGGGAGAGTGGGTGAAGCTGACCTGTAGCACCACCTGCACTCTGAGTGGCAGCCCAGCCTTCATCTGGTACAAGAACGGACATCCTGTACCCAGGCAGGATGGTTGGTTCTCAGCCAGCAGTGAAGATGCAGGCAGCTACTCCTGTGCTGTAAGAGGCTATGAGCATCTCCCTTCCTCTGCAGTGAGTCTCAGTGTGAGATGTGAGTGTGTGATCAAAGTCATGAATTTTACTTTCCTTCATAGACCAAGCCTATTGACAATAATGCACCTTCAGCAGCCTTGTGAACAGAGCTCATGCTTATGATCACTTTTCCAAGACTTGTCTGTGTGAATTCTGGACACAGTGAACAGCAGTGCTTCCTCCTCAGCATCTCTGGGGGCAAAGACTGGAAGTGGATTATTTGTTTTCAGTGGTAATACTTTTGAGTCTTGACATGAGTAATCTGTTCATTGTGGCAGAATCTTTCATGATTTCTACTCTTTTGTGCCTCTGCTCAGGTAGCTGTGTTTCGTGCCTCACTATGCTTGTCATTTTGACAAACAAAAAAAAATCTAACAGCTGTTGAAGTGTAAAAGTCCATAAGTAGGCCTTGTTCCGCATCCATTGATTGATGTCATTTTCTATATTAGTTGTTACTGAGCAATATAACATAGGTATTTACCACTGACTATGTTATATTGTGTTCATATGTGTATTTCTTCCACCATAGATAATATCTACATGCTGATGTTACTCTCTTAAACCTCAGTCTGACTAACCTGTTAACAGAAGCTTATACATGGTATCACTTTAGCTACAGCACACTGTAACTGAATCACAATAATTTAATCTCCATTGTTTGCAAAAAAGTCTAAAGTTGATTTGTATCTGTCTGTATCACTTTAAATGTAAACAATTAAAATAAAATGACAATTTAATAAACATTTTCACATCAATTTTATGTAGTTCCTCTTCACACTCAGGTCTGCTATAGAGATATGAACAGACAAAATGGAAATATCTTGGACATTGAAAACTAACCAGAGCTGGTCACAATCTACAATCATCAACATGTGTTTTTCAAGAAAATGCAAGATATGATCATTTTAATGACAGTTCAGTCATAGTTCATAGATGGTTTGTGAATGAATGTGGCAATACATCACATAAATTGTGTAAATGAATGGTGTGATATTTGATGTGCAATTGTTTTTCAGGTGTTCTTTGTGAGAAATGGGAGTGACTTACAGCAGACAGAAAATCTGTACCTTAAAGGGGACTTCAGTGGACTTTCCCTGCACTTACACATATCCCAACAGTTATATAGTCGAAAAAACATTCTGGTTCATTTACAATCCTAATGATCAAATGGCGCCTAAAGATGTCTCCCTGAACCTGCAGTACAGTCAGCGTGTGCAGTACCTTGGGAAGAAGGAAAATGACTGCACTTTTAGAATAAACAAGCTGACAGAGAGTGATTCAGCAACATATCGCTTCAGATTCCTGACAAATGTAGATTATGGGAAATATAGTGGTGAACCTGGTGTCACACTTGAAGTCACAGGTAATTCTAAAATTATATGTAAAAATGATAGCATTTTCATCCCACTGTAAAGACAACAGACAAATCAGAGAGTGAGCAAAATCAATTTAACTGTTGTATTTCTTCTGTGAAGCTTTACAGGCCAGTGTGATTCCTGACACAGTGAGAGAGGGACAGAGGGTGACACTGACCTGCAGCACCACCTGCACTCTGAGTGGCAGCCCAGCCTTCATCTGGTACAAGAACAGACATCCTGTATCCAATAGCAACCAGAACCTCCAGCTCTCAGCCAGCAGTGAAGATGCAGGCAGCTACTCCTGTGCTGTAAGAGGCCATGAGGAATTCCCTTCTTCTGTAATGACTCTTAATGTGAAGTGTAAGTGTGTGATCAAACTCATAAATTTTACATTCCCTTACTTTCTTTTCCTTTTTAATCTGTTCCTCTTAAAAACATACTTTGCGATTCTTTCAAAATATTACATGCCTTTTAAAAGAAAAGGCTTTTGATCATTCTTCAATGTTTCTGCTGAGTAGTTGAGACAGGACCCCCTCTGAAATCTTGTCATAGAACTATTTGTGCTGCATTAACAATGACAAAAATTCTGAAAGGCCAGACTTTTCATCAGGCATCATGTGTGATCTGGAGGGATGTATGGCCAATTAGTCTGACCTCACTGACCTTGTCATTGTGTGAGTAAAGATGCCCAATACTTGCTTACAATGTGAAGATTTCACTACAGTTTCATCATGATCTTGAAAAATGGTCAGCGATGAGTGAATTTTGGTATGGACTAAATCTAATTAAATCCCAGTAATTTCATCTCGTCTGATAACTGAAGGTTTGGATTGTACCTGTAGCTACAGTACCTCAACCACCCACTGTCCAAACAGGTGAAAACAGATTAAAACAAAAAGGACATTTTGACTGCATTAGGGAGCCACTGGCCACAACACCTGTTGTGACTTTATTGTAAATGTGTGATGATGTCACCTGTCACACCAGCACAATCCCTGGATCCCTCTAAACAAAGGGAAGTAGGCCTGATAATGAACTTTGAGGAGGCCAAGGCCTACAGGAAGGCGTAGCAGCAAGGCTCACCCCAGAGAACTCATCCCACTGAGCCTACTTCAACAACACAGTTTTTTTTCTTCAAATGAAGCAAGAATTGTAAATAATTGGGGAAAAACTACACAGAATGTGAAATAGATCTCTCTAGTGTTTCTATGAAATCTACAAAACACCATATATATTTTCTGAAAAAAAAGCCTGTAGCTTTCCATTCCTGCTCTTTGAACCTGTTCACTAACAAAGCAGCAAGGAATAACACATTATGACATGATAGTATCACTAAAAATGTTTTCTTTAAGATGAATTATTTAAGTATAATTTTGGCATATATTGACTGCACATCTCAATTTACCATTCAGATGGCCCCAAGAACACATTACTGTCAGTCAGTCCCTCTGGTGAAATAGTGGAGGGCAGTTCAGTGACTCTGACCTGCAGCAGCAATGCCAACCCACCTGTACACAGCTACACCTGGTTTAAGGATAATAGAGGTGTAACCTCAGTGAGAGGATCAGGGCAGAGTTACTCCATCACTAACATCAAATCTGAGGACAGTGGACAGTACTACTGTGAGGCAAAGAACAACCTTGGATCTCTGAACTCTCCTGCTGTATCTGTAGCTGTTCATTGTGAGTACCCATTTAATGATTTATTTATTTTAACAGACATCATTATTCTTATTCAGGAGAATCTGCAAAATGGATAACCACTCTTGCTACATTTTCAATGACAATTTCACATTCCTGGAATTGAGACAAACAGCACAGAAAGAGATTTGATTGAGTTAAACCCTCTTTATAAAACTTATAAGAGCAGTGTAGCCATGGATTCAGTTTGAACTTATACATGACTCCAGTGTTAAAAGTTAACTCTCTCATTCCAGATCGCATGAATGCACACTCTGCATATTAGTATCCACATCAAAGTATATTAGCATTCACACCACAACAGCAGCAAGTCATAACAAATACTCCTGCCTTTCCCTGAACCAATCCTACATGTGGGATAGTTTACATGATTGCCTGCTGGAGTTTGTTTTACACACAAATTACACACAGTTTGCCTCACAACTGATGTGACTGTAAGCATACATTCAAAGCAAAATAGTTGATTTGAATTTATATTCCCTTTCATGTGTGTCTTTTTTATTTTACTTTATTTTTTAGACAGCCCCAAAAGTGCTTCAGTGTCAGTCAGCCCCTCTGGTGAAATAGTGGAGGGCAGTTCAGTGACTCTGACCTGCAGCAGCAATGCCATCCCACCAGTGCACAGCTACACCTGGTTTAAGAGTAGAAGAGGTGTAACCTCAGTGAGAGAATCAGGGCAGAGTTACTCCATCACTAACATCACATCTGAGGACAATGGACAGTACTACTGTGAGGCAAAGAACAACCTTGGATCTCTGAACTCTCCTGCTGTATCTATAGATGTTCAGTGTGAGTACCCAATCAATGATTTATTTATTTTAACAGACATCATCCTTCTTATTCAGGGAAACACACAAAATGGATACCCATTTCTGCTACATTTTATATGACAAATTCTTTTTCCTGGAATTGGGACAAACAGCATGGAAAGTGATTTGCGTTAAACCATATTCATAGAGCTTAAACAGCAGTGTTGCTGTGGATTCAATTCAAACTTATACATGACTCCAGTGTTAAAAGTTAACTCTCTCATTCCAGATCGCATGAATGCACACTCTGCAAATTAGTATCCACGTCAAAGTATATTAGCATTCACACCACAACAGCAGCAAGTCATAACAAATACTCCTGCCTTTCCCTGAACCAATCTTACATGTGGGATAGCTTACATCATTGCCCACTGAAGTGTTTTTACACACAAATTACATACAGTTTGCCTCACAACTGATGTGACTATGATCATACATTCAAGGCAAAATATTGAATATGAATTTATATTCCCCTTTCATGTGTGTGTCTATTTTATTTCACTTTACTTTTTAGACGGCCCCAAAAGTGCTTCAGTGTCAGTCAGTCCCTCTGGTGAAATAGTGGAGGGCAGTTCAGTGACTCTGGTCTGCAGCAGCAATGCCAACCCACCAGTGCAGAGATACACCTGGTTTAAGGATAATAGAGGTATAACCTCGGTGAGAGGATCAGGGCAGAGTTACTCCATCACTAGCATCAGCTCTGAGGACAGTGGACAGTACTACTGCGAGGCAAAGAACAAGCTTGGATCTCTGAAGTCTCCTGCTGTATCTATAGATGTTCAGTGTGAGTACCCAATTAATGATTTATTTATTTTAACAGACATCATCCTTCTCATTCAGGGAAACACACAAAATGGATACCCATTACTGCTACATTTTATATGACAAATGCTTTTTCCTGGAATTGGGACAAACAGCAGAGAAAGAGATTTGATTGAGCTGAACCAACTTTATAAAACTTATAACAGCAGTGTTGCCGTGGATTCAGTTCAAACTTATACATGACTCCACTGTTAAATGTTAACTCTCTTATTCCAGACCGCAGGAATGCACACCCTGGTTATTAGTATCCACATCAAAGTATATTAGCATTCACACCACAACAGCAGCAAGTCATAACAATTACTCCTGCCTTTCCCTGAACCAGTCCTACATGTGGGATAGCTGTATCTCAATGCCAGCTGAGGTTTCTTTACACACAAATTACATGCAGTTTGCCTCACAACTGATGTGACTCTACCCATACATTCAAGGAATATTACTGAATATGAATTTATATTCCCCTTTCATGTGTGTGTCTATTTTATTTCACTTCATTTTTTAGATGGCCCCAAAAGTGCTTCAGTGTCTGTCAGTCCCTCTGGTAAAATAGCGGAGGGCAGTTCAGTGACTCTGACCTGCAGCAGCAAGGCCAACCCACCAGTGCACAGCTACACCTGGTTTAAGAATAATACAGGTGTAACCTCAGAGAGAGAATCGGGGCAGAGTTACTCCATCACTAACATCAGATCTGAGGACAGTGGACAATACTACTGTGAGGCAAAGAACAGACTTGGATCTCTGAACTCTCCTGCTGTATCTATAGATGTTCACTGTGAGTACCCAATTAATGTAATATTTCCTTTAACAGACATCATTATCCTTATTCAGGGGAATCTACAAAATGGATAACCACTCTTGCTACATTTTCTATGACACATGCATGTTCCTTTTTAATTTTACTTTATTTTTAGATGGCCCCAAAAGTGCTTCAGTGTCAGTCAGTCCCTCTGGTAAAATAGCGGAGGGCAGTTCAGTGACTCTGACCTGCAGCAGCAATGCCAACCCACCAGTGCACAGCTACACCTGGTTTAAGGATAATACAGGTGTAACCTCAGAGAGAGAATCAGGGCAGAGTTACTCCATCACTAACATCAGCTCTGAGGACAGTGGACAGTACCACTGTGAGGCAAAGAACGAAAACGGAGTTCAGAACTCAACTGATGTAACTATAACTATAGAAAGTGAGTTACAATTAACTATCAATTAATTAATTATCATCAACATTTAGTCCTTAAAAGGATTATTTTTTTAAATTGACAGATTTCATAATAACAATTACAGTACTACTGACAAATTTTCATAGCTATAGGCCATTCTACAATGTAACCATCACCTATTAGCCAAAAGGATCTGAATTTCTTTTCCAAACTGTCTTCTCATTAAATAAACAAATTTTCTGGTGCTGTTATGATTATGATATTTCAGGTGACACTTTAAACTGAGGCTCTGATGTAATGTGCTAATTTAGGTTTACACTGCACCGTCAATCTAAAGATTTTTGATTTAGCCCTTGTGTCCAGAACACACTGTGTCCTGAACACATTATGTCCTGACCTTCTGCTTGTTTAATTACAGCAAGAAATGGGGCAGCTCTTTTATGGACAGCTGTCGGAATAGCAGTCTTTGTGGCTGTTGTGCTTGTACCTGTTATTGCCTGCATGAGGTAAGGGCCTTAAGACAAAAAACCCACTGAAACTAACCCTGCTGTCACACAGTATGTGAGCACAAACTCAGCATTTAATAAGTGTGGAGGAATATTACAGTTAAATGACATCTGGGACTGCTTAAGTTCAGAGCGTGAAGGTCTTTGTAACTCACTCTCTCAGTCTATTCAGGAAGAGGAGAGGCACACAAAGAGAGAGAGACAGAGGAACAGACACACAGGTAAGAAACAAGCTGTGGAACTCAGTCTCATACTAAATAATACTCACTAGAATGCTGTGATTTCACATCTTCTGATTACAATATCACTCAATCCCTTGTATCTGACAGCTCAGATTATTTCACATATCTATCATATTTAGCATTTAAAAAAAAAAAAAAAAAACAGCAGTGAAAATGCAATATTTTACTTAGGTTAGATGAGCGCGTTGTTGGTAAGCTTACGCAACTAAGCTCTGTCTGAACTAATCATGACGTGACTTTGTCAGTGTCAAAGTAAAGGATTATATACAAATGTGTGTCACCAATAAGAACCTGTGCCAACAAAAAGAACCCCAACAGGGCCAAGGATACGGGACAATAAAAGTAGTGGTGACCTCCCCCACCTCAGTACGGCACCTATTCCTGTGGGGTGAAGAACTGGGGAGACCAAACCCTTGGGGAGAGAGTACTTTGTTGTTGTTGTGTGCGTCTGTGCCTAAGAAACCAGACACACACAAACAACACACACATACCACCCATACTGCACACCCAGCAAATCCTCAATAAAATTCTGAACCCGGAACCTGACTCCTGTGTCCTGACCGACACCCCACTGTAACAGCAACATTAGCCTGAGCCTAGTCTACAGGTGAAACTACCCCCTCAGTTTCACTCATTCTCTTTAACGTCTTTTCTCTCTACAGGGTGCAGATCATGACCCCCACAATGACACCTACACAGCGCTCAACCTACAGGCTGTTTCAAGTGATTACGACACACTGAAGGTCAGTCTCTCATTTCTATAGGTCAGCTAGTGTTATTATGGACCACATAAGGGACATAGCTTTCTTTGTATGTTTAACAGGCTCAGTGGATGTGTTTTTGTGATGTGTGTCTTCCTGTGTGAAATGGAGATTCCGACTCAGTGATCATTTACAACAAAGATTCACTTTTCTTCTGTAAACCTAAAAATTAAAGTATAATACATGTCATTTATTTAAGTGGAAACAATATTCAATGCTTATATTTTTTCTGCTATATCATGTTTTTATTTTCAGTGAATTAGGAGCATGAATAAGAGGATGCTGATTATATTGTTTTCTCTTTCACATCTTTTCTCTCTACAGACTGCTCATCCTGACATCCACAATGACACCTACACAGCTCTCAACCTGAAGGCTGTATCACCTGATTACAACACACTTAAGGTCAGTCTCTCAATTCTATCAGTCAGTGCTGTTATAGTATTGCTGATGAGCTTAACTTTATATGTGTTTTAACAGGGTCGGTGGGTGTGTTCTTGTGATGTGTGACTGAGTGTCTTCCTGTGTTTTGCCTCTTTCAGCATGTGAGAAATGTAGCAAGTGAAACAAACACTGCTCTATCAGGAGCAAAACAACATGGCGAGAATCTACAGTTAGAGGACTGATGGAGTTTGGGATGGAAGAGAAACAAAACTTTTTGGCTCAGGACCTGTTTTTTTTCCAACATGTGTCCTAATCAACTAGATTTTCCTGTTCATAATAAGACTTTGGTGGTGGCTTTTCCCTGAATTATTGCCCATGTAGTTGGGAACAGGATGTAGGATCGAAGAGAATGTCTATGTTATCTTTGACATGTGATTACTCTCCTGCTGCAGCATTAGTTCTGAGTATCTGTGGATGTCTTGTTGAGAGATTAAGCTCACTTTGGACAGGCCTCCAGGCACAGGGACACATGTGACTGTGGCAGCGTTTGCTGTAAAGGTTTCAGGAGAGAGGGGGAAGGAGGCAGCCATTGCTTCAGTCTAGAGTGTTTATCCTAAAAAAATTCAACAGCCACAGAAATACTGCATAAAGAGTAATAGCATTTGTCCTCATGAAATATTGTTTGTAAAACTTTGCTTTTATTTTTCATTTTAATTAAAAACAAAACTAACAATTCTTGACAAAAGACAAACTTAGTAATGTATTGATTTGCTGACATCAAGTATTTATATGAATGTTCCTTAGGTCAGTCAGCAGTATTGACATACTGATTATATTAGAACGTTTTGCTGTTGTGTGCTTATAATAGTCAGCTGTGGCACTGCATAGCCGCATAGGTTTACATTTCTGTGAAGCATCGTTCAAACTTAAAGTGAATTTTTGCCTTCCTATGTCACTATCCAGTTAATTGAAGACAGACGTAGCGTAACGGAGTGAGTACTCCGTTCCTTACTTACAGCGTAGGTATGCCATACTGGGCGCCAGACCGGCAAAAGGAGCACCAAAAGTTAGTTTGCAGGTTCATAGTCGGGGCGCCACGGTCTATGTTTCGCATAGTTTGCTAACTACGTGCATGATCACACATACTATGATAAAATGTGAATTAAGGCAAGTGACTGGAACATTGGTGTTAAATGTACATAGTAGTATTTCGGAAAATGTCCACAGTTAATGGAGTTTGTAAATATAAAATAAGTATTATATTACTCACCCATTGCGTAGCTGTTGGGTTGCGTGCCAGCGTTAGTAGCGTCAGGTGACGTAAAAGATGTGACGTTTTCTTCCGAAAAACTTTATTGATCTTGGGGAACCTAACAAAAGTCTAACTAATGTGGCGGGCGATTGTGATGAAATTACGTTTACCTGTAAAGCGTTACAGTGTGTCTGTTCGTTATATTTTCAGAGCGATGGGTGCAATATTGTTGTTACTGATATAAATCATGTAAATATTATAAATAATATAATTGATAGCTGTAACTGATTTCCCTTAGTGAGAATGTTCTGGGGGAGGAGCTTAGAATGGGAACCTAGGTAAGCCAGTCGCATCTTCCATTTGATGTGTGAGCAGACGAAAATATCTTGTGCTGCGCTATAATTCAAAAGCTACTTATTCTACTTAAGTAGTTGTTCTAGTTGTTCTGTTTATTTGTTCCAAAGTGGGGGTTTGTTTGTTTCTGTGCAAGTAGTTCTGACGGCCTTATTATTTTTTAATTATTATAATTTATTATTATTATTATTTTTTATTTTTTATTTTTTTTTTTTGAGTTTTGGAAAAATAAATCCCTCACCAGAGGTTTGCATTGCAACTCGTGTGCTGTTCTCATTACTGCTTCCACTGCTTGACCATCCCGTTACAAGTACAATGATATATAATAAGCACAATAGAATGACTTTGTTCATGTTGACTATATTGTCTACTTATACAGATGATATTCTGTAGTAATTCAGTATTTTAGTGTTGTATATCACGTTTGTGGGTAATTGTAATAAACACCTAAATCTGACATCTGATATTTCCATTCACACATTAAGCATTCACTTAGAGCAGATATGCCGCTGGAGTGTGGTGTTAAAAACGTTTATGACAAATATTTCAACTAATAAATCATAAATAGTGATAACATCTTTCTATAACAACAGATATACTTGCTTATTGTTCTTGCTGTTTCTTTTAGTCCAGAGGCATATGTAGCATTTTGTTAGATTTGTGTTTCTGTCAGTGTGGAGTCATATTTAGTAAATTCCCCTGTAATCAATTAAATATTACATTATATCACATTATTGGCATTTAGCAGACGCTCTTATCCAGAGCAACTTACATGGGTTACAGTTTTTTTTTTTTCAATGTTTTATTTTACTGATGCAATTGTGGGTTAAGTACCTTGCCCAAGGGTACAACAGCAGTGCCCCAGTGGGGAATCAAACCAGCAACCTTTCAGTTACGAGTCCTGCTCCTTACCCACTATGCTACTCTACCATCCACAATATGAAGAAATAAGAAAAAAAATTACTTTCACAAATGAAAGTAAGAGTACGCTGTCATAACTGATACTGGGTCCCATGGGACTGGGACTGGGTCCCATGGGACAGATGACAGCAGTACATCAGAGTTGCCACTAGAGGGAAGACACAGCCTAAAGATGACAGCATTTCCCGTAAAAAGTGCCATCAAGCAAACTGACAGGTTAACATATTATATTTTATATTAGAAAGGGAATCTTGAATTGTAGGTGTAGGATCAAAATACTGGCAATTGTCCGATGATCCTTTGTAATTCCTGTGCACTGGGTCTATGAGCTCAGCTTTGACTATTTGCTATACTTAATCAAACAACAACAATAATAATATTTTTAATATTAACATTAATAACAATAACAATAATAATAATAATAATATGGTGACAACACTAGCCCTTCCTTTGCATCTATGACAGGATTTTAAAAATAGTTACAAAAAATAATTTGTATTCATTCATTTCCTGGGCGAACAGACAGTGTTCTGTTCGAATTTATTTTCCACTGCTGTGGACTGAGAACCTCTGGTGACATACTGAAGTACAGCAAAACAAAGAAGTTACAGCCTGTGCTGTTATGGTTAGTCCTTTCTCGCATTAATACAGTGTGAAATATTCTGAAGTGGGCAACTGGGTGTGTTCTTGTGATGTGTGGTAGAGTTTCTGCCTTTGTTTGCTCTGCCTGAGAAACACATTCTGGAACTCATTTATACTCCTGGATTTGTACTTAAAATTGATCAATTGATTGACTAAAATTGACTTGATGTTCATACGTAAGAGTAATATGTTCAGAAAAGATAATGTGATTTTCTTATATTATTGTTTTTTGATCCCCAGTTTACTGGACACACATACAGGCAATCAAATGCATTTAAACACAGTCATACATACGAACACATATGCATGCACACACACCCTCAAATATAGACACACACTCACACATGCATGCAAATATGTGCACATGCTAACACACAAATACACATGCATACTCACACAAACACACACACATGCAGGCATAGTAATACATATACATATGCATACACAAACAAATACACACATATATACATATGCATGCACACACACACACACATTCACACACACAGATAGTACTGCCAGTTAATACATGCATTTCTTTCCTTTACAGAAAGCAATGTGTATGAAGGGCCTGAAAAAGGGGAAGGAAGTTCTACATCAGCAATTGAAGCTCATCTTGCATTTAGTGTAAGTTTGGACTCCTTTTTTTTCCTCTGTCACATTAAGGGGCATGTCTCAGATAGTGAGGCTGTTTTCTACACAGGGGCTACAGAGATCAGAGCTCTTTTCTGATGGGGTAAGTGCATCATATTATAAAAATGATTCACTTTTTGACATGGATAAATTCCGAACCCTACTTATTTACTGTTATAAAAAATCTTTAGAAATGTATCATTTGGTTTGAGGAATTTAAAGATGGCATGTATCATAATTAACAAAAAACATATTCCATTATTAAAAGGTATTCAAAAACATGTCATTAATTATCTGCAAATTATTGTTTATCCCATGTAATGTCTTTGGTTTTCAACAAGCTGTCCAAGAGTAGCCATTCCAACTCTATTCCACAGTGCTATTTCTGTGTAACATTTACAATTTTGAAGTGATTAAAATAGCAGCATGTAATTCTGAATTGAAAAAATGTTGCTTCAATAGGACTTGTTAAAAGTTGATCTGTGTCTTTCTTTCAATATCGCTGTTTCATTTGTTTGAATAAATTAAAATATAAGCTCTGTATTTGGATAAATGTATTCAGAGGGATGCAGTCATGGTGTCAAAAGGAACAAGAGTGTTTGTGGCAATACTTCTGTTTGTGCCAGGTAAATAACTTAATTATTTCTAAACAGTTACAATATCCTTCCCATACAAATCCTTGGGTATTGACCATATAAACCTCATTTATTGTAGTCATAAATGAACTTAAATATGCACTAAATTTAGAGAAGCATCTGTTTGAAACAGCATTCTTTATCATTTCCACATGATCATGTGCTACTAACCTTTGTTTCCTAACATTAGCTTTGAGTAGTACAGCCTCTCTCATTTAAAGAGAGACAGAGAAAGAGAGAGAGAGAGAACAGTTTATTTTCTGAAGCTCCTCTTCACAGTCAGCTCTGCTACAGAGATGTGAGCAGACTAAATAGAAATATCTTTGACATTGCAGACTAACCAGAACTGTTCACAATCTACAATTACGTGTTGTATTTTTCTAGAAAATGCAAGATGTGATCATTTTAATGCCAGCTAAGTAATAGTTCATAAGTGTTTCGTGAAGGAATGTGACAATACATTACATGAGCTGCATTAATGAATGGTGTGATGTTTGATGTGTGACTGTTTTTCAGGTGTTCATTGTGAGGAATGGGCTGTGACTTACCAGAGACAGAGCATCTGTGCTTTAAAGGGGACTTCAGTGAGATTTCCCTGCACTTACACATATCCCAGAAATCTTACAGTACAAAAGACTTTCTGGTTTATTTACAAAGCCTATTACTTTTGGCAGTCTGATTCTGATGACCTTTACAAAATCCCACAGTACAGTAACCGTGTGGAGTACCTCGGGAATAGGGAAAGTGATTGCACTTTTAAAATAAACGATCTGACAGAGAGCGATTCAGCAACATATCGCTTCAGGTTCCAGACAAATAGACCTTCTGGGAAATTTAGTGGTGAACCTGGTGTCACACTTGAAGTCACAGGTAATTCTAAATTATATGTAAAAAATGACAGCATTTTCATCCCACTGTAAAGACAACAGAAAAATCAGAGAGTGAGCAATATCAATTTAACTGTTTAATTTTTTCTATGAAGCTTTACAGGCCAGTGTGGATCCTCACACAGTGAGAGAGGGAGAGTGGGTGAAGCTGACCTGCAGCACCGCCTGCACTCTGAGTGGCAGCCCAGCCTTCATCTGGTACAAGAACAGACATCCTGTATCCAACACCAACCAGAACCTCCAGTTCTCAGCCAGCAGTGAAGATGCAGGCAGCTACTCCTGCGCTGTAAGAGGCTATGAGCATCTCCCTTCCTCTGCAGTGAGTCTCAGTGTCAGATGTGAGTGTGTGATCAAAGTCATGAATTTTACTTTCCTTCATAGACCAAGCCTATTGACAATAATGCACCTTCAGCAGCCTTGTGAACAGAGCTCATGCTTATGATCACTTTTCCAAGACTTGTCTGTGTGAATTCTGGACACAGTGAACAGCAGTGCTTCCTCCTCAGCATCTCTGGGGGCAAAGACTGGAAGTGGATTATTTGTTTTCAGTGGTAATACTTTTGAGTCTTGACATGAGTAATCTGTTCATTGTGGCAGAATCTTTCATGATTTCTACTCTTTTGTGCCTCTGCTCAGGTAGCTGTGTTTCGTGCCTCACTATGCTTGTCATTTTGACAAACAAAAAAAAATCTAACAGCTGTTGAAGTGTAAAAGTCCATAAGTAGGCCTTGTTCCGCATCCATTGATTGATGTCATTTTCTATATTAGTTGTTACTGAGCAATATAACATAGGTATTTACCACTGACTATGTTATATTGTGTTCATATGTGTATTTCTTCCACCATAGATAATATCTACATGCTGATGTTACTCTCTTAAACCTCAGTCTGACTAACCTGTTAACAGAAGCTTATACATGGTATCACTTTAGCTACAGCACACTGTAACTGAATCACAATAATTTAATCTCCATTGTTTGCAAAAAGTCTAAAGTTGATTTGTATCTGTCTGTATCACTTTAAATGTAAACAATTAAAATAAAATGACAATTTAATAAACATTTTCACATCAATTTTATGTAGTTCCTCTTCACACTCAGGTCTGCTATAGAGATATGAACAGACAAAATGGAAATATCTTGGACATTGAAAACTAACCAGAGCTGGTCACAATCTACAATCATCAACATGTGTTTTTCAAGAAAATGCAAGATATGATCATTTTAATGACAGTTCAGTCATAGTTCATAGATGGTTTGTGAATGAATGTGGCAATACATCACATAAATTGTGTAAATGAATGGTGTGATATTTGATGTGCAATTGTTTTTCAGGTGTTCTTTGTGAGAAATGGGGAGTGACTTACAGCAGACAGAAAATCTGTACCTTAAAGGGGACTTCAGTGGACTTTCCCTGCACTTACACATATCCCAACAGTTATATAGTCGAAAAAACATTCTGGTTCATTTACAATCCTAATGATCAAATGGCGCCTAAAGATGTCTCCCTGAACCTGCAGTACAGTCAGCGTGTGCAGTACCTTGGGAAGAAGGAAAATGACTGCACTTTTAGAATAAACAAGCTGACAGAGAGTGATTCAGCAACATATCGCTTCAGATTCCTGACAAATGTAGATTATGGGAAATATAGTGGTGAACCTGGTGTCACACTTGAAGTCACAGGTAATTCTAAAATTATATGTAAAAATGATAGCATTTTCATCCCACTGTAAAGACAACAGACAAATCAGAGAGTGAGCAATATCAATTTAACTGTTGTATTTCTTCTGTGAAGCTTTACAGGTGAAGGTGAATCCTGATACAGTGAGAGAGGGACAGAGGGTGACACTGACCTGCAGCACCTCCTGCACTCTGAGTGGCAGCCCAGCCTTCATCTGGTACAAGAACCGACATCCTGTATCCAACACCAAGCAGAACCTCCAGCTCTCAGCCAGCAGCGAAGATGCAGGCAGCTACTCCTGTGCTGTAAGAGGCTATGAGGAATTCCCTTCTTCTGTAATGACTCTTAATGTGAAGTGTAAGTGTGTGATCAAACTCATAAATTTTACATTCCCTTACTTTCTTTTCCTTTTTAATCTGTTCCTCTTAAAAACATACTTTGCGATTCTTTCAAAATATTACATGCCTTTTAAAAGAAAAGGCTTTTGATCATTCTTCAATGTTTCTGCTGAGTAGTTGAGACAGGACCCCCTCTGAAATCTTGTCATAGAACTATTTGTGCTGCATTAACAATGACAAAAATTCTGAAAGGCCAGACTTTTCATCAGGCATCATGTGTGATCTGGAGGGATGTATGGCCAATTAGTCTGACCTCACTGACCTTGTCATTGTGTGAGTAAAGATGCCCAATACTTGCTTACAATGTGAAGATTTCACTACAGTTTCATCATGATCTTGAAAAATGGTCAGCGATGAGGGAATTTTGGTATGGACTAAATATAATTAAATCCCAGTAATTTCATCTCGTCTGATAACTGAAGGTTTGGATTGTACCTGTAGCTACAGTACCTCAACCACCCACTGTCCAAACAGGTGAAAACAGATTAAAACAAAAAGGACATTTTGACTGCATTAGGGAGCCACTGGCCACAACACCTGTTGTGACTTTATTGTAAATGTGTGATGATGTCACCTGTCACACCAGCACAATCCCTGGATCCCTGTAAACAAAGGGAAGTAGGCCTGATAATGAACTTTGAGGAGGCCAAGCCCTACAGGAAGGCGTAGCAGCAAGGCTCACCCCAGAGAACTCATCCCACTGAGCCTACTTCAACAACACAGTTTTTTTTTCTTCAAATGAAGCAAGAATTGTAAATAATTGGGGAAAAACTACACAGAATGTGAAATAGATCTCTCTAGTGTTTCTATGAAATCTACAAAACACCATATATATTTTCTGAAAAAAAAAGCCTGTAGCTTTCCATTTCTGCTCTTTGAACCTGTTCACTAACAAAGCAGCAAGGAATAACACATTATGACATGATAGTATCACTAAAAATGTTTTCTTTAAGATGAATTATTTAAGTATAATTTTGGCATATATTGACTGCACATCTCAATTTACCATTCAGATTCCCCCAAGAACACATTACTGTCAGTCAGTCCCTCTGGTGAAATAGTGGAGGGCAGTTCAGTGACTCTGGTCTGCAGCAGCAATGCCAACCCACCAGTGCAGAGCTACACCTGGTTTAAGGATAATAGAGGTATAACCTCGGTGAGAGGATCAGGGCAGAGTTACTCCATCACTAACATCAGATCTGAGGACAGTGGACAATACTACTGCGAGGCAAAGAGCAACCTTGGACCTCTGAAGTCTCCTGCTGTATCTATAGATGTTCAGTGTGAGTACCCAATCAATGATTTATTTATTTTAACAGACATCATCCTTCTCATTCAGGGAAACACACAAAATGGATACCCATTACTGCTACATTTTATATGACAAATGCTTTTTCCTGGAATTGGGACAAACAGCAGAGAAAGAGATTTGATTGAGCTGAACCAACTTTATAAAACTTATAACAGCAGTGTTGCCGTGGATTCAATTCAAACTTATACATGACTCCAGTGTTAAATGTTAACTCTCTTATTCCAGATCGCATGAATGCACACCCTGGATGTTAGTATCCAGCTCAAAGTATATTAGTATTCACACCATAACAGCAGCAAGTCATAACAATTACTCCTGCCTTTCCCTGAACCAATCCTACATGTGGAATAGCTTACATCATTACCTGCTGAAGTTTTTTATACACATTACATACGGTTTGCCTCACAACTGATGTGACTATAACCATGCATTCAAGGCAAAATATTGATATGAATTTATATTCCCCTTTCATGTGTGTGTCTATTTTATTTTACTTCATTTTTTTAGATGGCCCCAAAAGTACTTCAGTGTCAGTCAGTCCCTCTACTGAAATAGTGGAGGGCAGTTCAGTGACTCTGGTCTGCAGCAGTAATGCCAACCCACCAGTGCAGAGATACACCTGGTTTAAGAATAATACAGGTGTAACCTCAGAGAGAGGATCAGGGTGGAGTTACTCCATCACTAACATCAGATCTGAGGACAGTGGACAGTACTACTGTGAGGCGAAGAACAACCTTAGATCTCTGAACTCTCCTGCTGTATCTATAGATGTTCAGTGTGAGTACCCAATTAATGATTCATTTACTTTAACAGACATCATTATCCTCAGTCAGGGGCATCTACAAAATTGATAACCACTCTTGCTACTTGTTTCATGAGAAGTTCTTGTTCCTGGAATTGGGACAAACAGCAGAGAAAGAGATTTGATTGAGCTGAACCAACTTTATAAAACTTATAACAGCAGTGTTGCCGTGGATTCAATTCAAACTTATACATGACTCCAGTGTTAAATGTTAACTCTCTTATTCCAGATCGCATGAATGCACACCCTGGATGTTAGTATCCAGCTCAAAGTATATTAGTATTCACACCATAACAGCAGCAAGTCATAACAATTACTCCTGCCTTTCCCTGAACCAATCCTACATGTGGAATAGCTTACATCATTACCTGCTGAAGTTTTTTATACACATTACATACGGTTTGCCTCACAACTGATGTGACTATAACCATGCATTCAAGGCAAAATATTGATATGAATTTATATTCCCCTTTCATGTGTGTGTGTCTATTTTATTTTACTTCATTTTTTTAGATGGCCCCAAAAGTGCTTCAGTGTCAGTCAGTCCCTCTGGTGAAATAGTGGAGGGCAGTTCAGTGACTCTGGTCTGCAGCAGCAATGCCAACCCACCAGTGCAGAGATACACCTGGTTTAAGAATAACACAGGTGTAACCTCAGAGAGAGAATCAGGGCAGAGTCACTCCATCACTAACATCAGATCTGAGGACAGTGGACAATACTACTGTGAGGCAAAGAACAGACTTGGATCTCTGAACTCTCCTGCTGTATCTATAGATGTTCACTGTGAGTACCCAATTAATGATTTATTTACTTTAACAGACATCATTCTTACTCAGGGAAACACACAAAATGGATAACCACTCTTGCTACATGTTTCATGACAAATTCATGTTCCTGGAATTGGGACAAACAGCAGAGAAAGAGATTTGATTGAGTTAAACCATATTCATAGAGCTTAAACAGCAGTGTTGCCATGTATTCAGTTCAAACTTATACATGACTCCACTGTTAAATGTTAACTCTCTTATTCCAGACCGCAGGAATGCACACCCTGGTTATTAGTATCCACATCAAAGTATATTAGCATTCACACCACAACAGCAGCAAGTCATAACATTTACTCCTGCCTTTCCCTGAACCAGTCCTACATGTGGGATAGCTTACATCATTACCTGCTGAAGTTTTTTATACACATTACATACGGTTTGCCTCACAACTGATGTGACTCTACCCATACATTCAAGGAATATTACTGAATATGAATTTATATTCCCCTTTCATGTGTGTGTCTATTTTATTTCACTTCATTTTTTAGATGGCCCCAAAAGTGCTTCAGTGTCTGTCAGTCCCTCTGGTAAAATAGCGGAGGGCAGTTCAGTGACTCTGACCTGCAGCAGCAAGGCCAACCCACCAGTGCACAGCTACACCTGGTTTAAGAATAATACAGGTGTAACCTCAGAGAGAGAATCAGGGCAGAGTTACTCCATCACTAACATCAGATCTGAGGACAGTGGACAATACTACTGTGAGGCAAAGAACAGACTTGGATCTCTGAACTCTCCTGCTGTATCTATAGATGTTCACTGTGAGTACCCAATTAATGATTCATTTAGTTTAACAGACATTGTTATTCTTATTCAGGGAAATCTTCAAAATGGTTAACCTCTCTAGGTTAGGTATAGCTGAAGAGCTTTTTTCACAACATAAACTAAAAATGGCTTTCTTTAAAATGAATGCCTCTGCAGACAGTCTGTTCAAGACATAAAACATTGATAAAGTAATTATGTGGAATCCTCCTTAACCCATGATTCCATTCTTGTTGTTTTCAGATGCCCCCCACAGCACCTCAGTGTCAGTCAGTACCTCTAATGAAATAGTGGAGGGCAGTTCACTGACTCTGACCTGCAGCAGCAATGCCAACCCACCAGTGCACAGCTACACCTGGTTTAAGGAGAATGAAACTGGACTCTGGCAGACAGGATCAGGACAGAGCCTAAACTTTTCTAACATCAGATCCTGGAACAGTGGACAGTACTACTGCGAGGCAAAGAACAAGATTGGAGCTCATAACTCTACTGCTCAGGTGATCACAGTGGAAGGTATGGCTGAAATTTTAAATTATGTCTGGAATTATCTGGAACTTCAGTGGATGCCCAAGAAGAATCAGAATGCAGGGCTGTACAGAAACCTGTGTGTGGGCTGTGTACCAGTGGTGCTTACTCTAACACATTCTAATAACAGATAGAGATATTTGGATAGATTTATCCCTTCTCAACTCACAGGCATCAGTTAGAGGTATTGTCCAATGAAAGTCCACATTCATCATTGATACCGGTGCATTTTTGTGTTTCTTTGCTCAGGAAATCACACGGCAATCATAAGTGTCGTTGGAATCCTAGTCCTTGCAGCTGTTGTGCTTCTACCTGTTATTGTGTGCATGAGGTAAGTGAAAATATACTCTTCTCATTTTCAGGCTACTGCTACTTGCATTTCTCTGATGACCAACATCAGGTTTAAACAATTGTATATGTTGTATATTTACAATTGTATAACATGCCATTTCTGTGCAGAAACTAAATTTGATGTTACAGTGATTACAGCTGGTGTCAAGGCCTTGTGTGGTGATTTTGTCAGCATGGATTATTAATGAGCAAATCTGTCACCATCTAATCTTTATGCAGTATTACCACTCAGTGTACAAAATACAGTGTTGATGATTGATTTCATATGCAGCTTTCAGCTTGCAAGCTCAGGTAAAAGATGTATGATGTGATCCTCATAATGTTGTTCAGTCCTATTAACTATATGGGCAGGTACTAGCTGTAATGATGGCATGTCCATTAATCTGATTGGTCCTTTGGCTCAAGTAGGTGTTGGTTTGAATAAAGTGGAGTAAGATTTAAGAATAGAGGATTACATCACTCATGATGATACAAAGTCCTCTTCATTTTGTTAGTATAAAGATAAAATTCACGGTTCCTCTCACCTTTGATTCTGCTTCATCGTTAATACACATGCCAACCCATGTTTGGGGCAGAAGGGTGACTGAAATTTTACTGTAATACAGTAAAATGCCTTATTTTTGTCATCCTTTTCCTGTTTTTCTCTCTCTCTGCTCATGTGCTCTGAAAACAGTAGGAGAAACTCAACAAAACAGACTGAGCAGACAGAAGTGGATAAAGAGGTGAGTCAAACTGTGATGACAGAAGACATACATAAGATTACAGTATATTAATCACTCCAGCCAGTTAAAGTGAACAATTCTCAGCTTTTATTGATTATTGTGTCCTGATGATGGCTCACAAACATGATAAATAACATAAGGTTGTCAGGATCTCAATAAAGTATACCAATCACAAATATAGTGACAGTTCATGTTGCTATCAAAATGAACAACAGGCCTTTAAATACCCATATCGTGTAACAATTTAGACTGAATAGCAATATGACATTATTGTTATTCATTATAACTTCTTTTATAAGTTATCACCCCTCATGTTGTTTAAATGGTTACAGCATATCTTTACCTGAGACTTATGTTGATCCCTGAAGTAACACGAACCTCCCCTGCTGGTAGTGCATGTTGTGTGAGTGTGAAGGTTTCCAGTTCATGGATTGATGAAGTCTGAACCTCTATTGCTCTGAGGAACATTCCCCTCCCCCATTGGTCTGTTTTCTTTTTATGTCTCCAGGAAAATGAAAGTCCCATTTATAGCAATATGTCAGGAATAGCTTTTACCCATAATGCAACACAGAGCACAGACAGAGGCAATGAAGAAATTGAACTGTACTCTACAGTCACAGCTCCTCACCCTGGCAACCAGGAAGAGGTTTTATACTCCACTGTTCAACCTGCTCGCCCTGAGAATGAGGATGATGTTCAGTACGCCAGCATTCAATTCCCCCTCTCCACTGCTGCCACCAGGTGAGAATATCCCTCCATTTCCCCTTCGTTGACTGCATCTGTGTCAGGTTGTCTGTGTCCCTCCAGTAGTTTTTTTAATCATAGACTGCTGTCTCTGACTGGACCCAGGAGAAGCCTCTACCTGGGCATCAGGAAAAGATCAGTGTTTCTCAGCAGGGAATGTACCTTGTGCATGTACCAGAGGGCGATTTGAAAAAAAAAAAAAAACACAAGATGGTTCGACTCCCTGCTGGGGTGCTGCTGCTGGACCCCTAGGCAAGAGATTTAACCCAGAATTTCTTCAGTAAAATATCCAGATGTATAAATGGACAAAATGTAGATATTGTAACCTTTGTAAGTCGCTCTGGATAGGAGTGTCTGCTAAATGCCAATAATGTAATGTAACATACATAATGTTCCTACATTAGGAGAACCCCAGCCCAGCTTCATAAGATTGTAATTGTTTTACCTTGTTGTGATACATACAACATGACATGTCTGAAAGCTATGCCTTTTCAGGAATTATTTTTCCAAAAATAAGTTGAGAAGTACTGAAAAAATGCTAACCAAACTATTTTTCCCTGCAGATCACCAGAGCAAAAAAATGCGGATGACTCTGTTATATACTGCAATGTTTCCAAAGGGAAAACCTAAAGTATCGCTTGTCCAGAAGAGAGTGGCCCAGGTAGGGATTTGAGAAATCTTTTAAATCTTTAATCACTTTTATTGGGAGAAGAAAGGCAGGGAAAACCTCATACATATGAGGAAATAAACCACAGTACCCATAAAAAAAAGGGTCACAACTGCTCAGGGTATCACAGACACTGCCGTACTAAACAGCAACTTCTATGGAAAGATGACCATATAACCCTCTTCAGTCTGAAAGATGGCATTTTTATGAAAATTAGTCAAATCGTCATACCATCAGTAACAGGTTTGGGTTCTATTTTCAGCGATTAAGGTCGTCATTCCTGTGGGGAAACCCCCTTCTCAACACAATGTAGCACTCTTCAGTCACACTGCATTAAGAGACAGTGTACTGAGCATAATGAGTTTGGTTGCTAACAGTAACATGAGTCTGTGCTGTGTCATAAAGTATATTAATCTATAAATAAATATCACAGGCCAGTTCATTCATCTATCCAACACCAACAGTGAATTTCCAATGAGATGGTGACAACATGAACTCTCAAACACAGTTGAGTGTATTTTCTAACTAGCTAATGTTACTATTCCTAGTCAAAAATCTGAGTTATGGAAGTCATGGTATCAATGGAATAATGTAACAGTATTTTCCTCTGCCAAGTGGTATGTTTGGTTTGCCACTTGCCACTGGTGTTATTTGTCTTCTGTACAATAACAATTTTATTAGGAGTTCACATTTGTTAATTAGCCAGCAAGCTAGGAGGCCAAGAACCGAGACAGGGAAAGAGAGACCAGCAGGTTGCTTTTCTTTACTTCTCACCAGCTCCAAAAGATGTACGTTTACACGTTTTAAACAACAGCAACGTTAATTGCTAAGGGGTCTTAGTATATGCACACATTCGTGTTTAGGTGCAGAGTTTACCAGCAATGAGCTTCCACGGTTTCATACCAAGAAGCGTTTATTCTGACCACACACAACCATGCGCCTAACATGTGCACCACAGTACCAATCGTATGTAAATTCAACATTGATTGTAATTAAAAATCAGTTGAAATTAGTTGTAGTAACTTAATGATTTGTTGCTTAAAAATACAGGGTCGGTTACAAACAACAAGGATGTTTTCGGTTGTCGTTACTGGAAATTAACCCCCTTCTGCTCACGTTTTTGGAGAACATTTATATATTTAATCATATTTTGTGAATTATTACATTGATTGTGTATTACTTGATTACAGGAACACGTTCTCGAGTGGGACTCCAACCGGCTCTTCGGATGTTATTTTGAACAGTCACCAGCTTTGCAGTGGCATCTCTTCATCGTTGGCACAGCCAAATATGCAGAGAAGTCAAATTAGTCATTTTCGACTTAAAACAAACATGTGGTTTGGTTTCTATCTAGCTACATGTCAGATATAGAGACTGATTTCAAAAGTGGTAAAACATCTACAATATACAGATGTTTATAGGAAGTGACAAAATTACCCAAAACATAGAAACATAAAAAATAATGTACTACAATAAAATGAATACATTTACTTCCTAACTGGCTATACTGCACGCTGAATGCAACATTCAGAAAACGATGAAACTCAAACGGGAGGAGTGTGGGGGTGAAATGTGTCTGCTGTCTTAGGTAGCTTAGTTTCTGGTTCCAGAAATTTATGAGCTTATATTTGTGGGCGCACTGCTATCCCCAAAGGCGCATTGAAGATATTCTTTCCACACATCATTTTGCATTTACAATAGAACATTCAACCCGCGACAGTCATTGTAAGAACACATATAACAACTTTACGCAGTTTTGGTAGTAAATGCGTACTAATACAGAGTAATTGACTGACTTGAACGACTGATAATACGTACCAAATACTGGCACTCAAGTCATTTGCTTGTTCCATTTGCTTGTTGTTTGTGTGAGAAAACTAAAGGAAAGTTTGCACCCGCAGCTCCTCCCTTCCCCCTTTTGACGTCTCTCCTCGCTCTGCCGTTTTTATATTTTTTTCTCGATATCAAATGAGCTGCAACTTCTGTTGCTGTTGCTGAAATGTCCTTCTCAGTCTGTAAGATGCAAAGCAGAAAACCCACTGCCACGCCACAGAAAGCTCGTCTCAGTCGCACGCCACCAGCGCGTTGATGATTGATTTTATATGCAGCTTTCAGCTTGTAAGCTCAGGTAAAAGATGTATGATGTGATCCTCATAATGTTGTTCAGTCCTATTAACTATAAGGGCAGGTACTAAGCTGTAATGATGGCATGTCCATTAATCTGATTGGTCCTTTGCTCAAGTAGGTGTTGGTTTGAATAAAGTGGAGTAAGATTTAAGAATAGAGGATTACATCACTCATGATGATACAAAGTCCTCTTTCATTTTGTTAGTATAAAGATAAAATTCACGGTTCTCTCACCTTGATTCTGCTTCATCGTTAATACACATGCCAAAGCATGTTTGGGGCAGAAGGGTGACTGAAATTTTACTGTAATACAGTAAATGCCTTATTTTGTCATCCTTTCTGTTTTTTCTCTCTGCTCATGTGCTCTGAAAACAGTAGGAGAAACTAATAAAACAGACTGAGCAGACAGAAGGGATAAAGAGGTGAGTCAAACTGTGATGACAGAAGACATATTACAAGATTACAGTATATTAATCACTCCAGCCAGTTAAAAGTGAACAATTTCAGCTTTTATTGATTATTGTGTCCCGATGATGGCTCACAAACATGATAAATAACATTAAGGTTGTCAGGATCTCAATAAAGTATACCAATCACAAATATAGTGACAGTTCATGTTGCTATCAAAATGAACAACAGGCTCAAATACCCATATCGTAATAATTTAGACTGAATAGCACATATGACATTATTGTTATTCATTATAACTTCTTTTATAAGTTATCACCTCTCATGTTGTTTAAAATGGTTACAGCATATCTTTACCTGAGACTTATGTTGATCCTCGAAGTAACACGAACCTCCCTGCTGGTAGTGCATGTTGTGTGAGTGCGAAGGTTTCCAGTTCATGGATTGATGAAGTCTGAACCTCTATTGCTCTGAGGAATATCCTCCCCATTGGTCTGTTTTCTTTTATGTCTCCAGGAAAATGAAAGTCCCATTTATAGCAATATGTCAGGAATAGCTTTTACCCATAATGCAACACAGAGCACAGACAGAGGCAATGAAGAAATTGAACTGTACTTGCAGTCACAGCCTCACCCTGGCAACCAGGAAGAGGTTTTATACTCCACTGTTCAACTTGCTCGCCCTGGAGAATGAGAGGATGATACCCAGTACGCCAGCATTCAATCTCTCCACTGCTGCCACCAGGTGAGAATATCCCTCCATTTCCCTTCGCTGACTGCATCTTGTGTCAGGTTGTCTGTGTCCCTCCAGTAGTTTTTTTAATCAGACTGCTGCCCTGACTGGACCCAGGAGAAGCCTCTACCTGGGCATCAGGAAGTGACTGGGGTGTTTCAGCAGGGAATGTAATTTGTGTGATGTACCAGAGGGCGATTTGAAAAAAAAAAAAAACACAAGATGGTTCGACTCTGCTGTATGCTGCTGCTGACCCCTAGGCAAGAGATTAACCAGAATTTCAGTAAAATATCCAGATGTATAAATGGACAAAATGTAGATATTGTAACCTTGTAAGTCGCTCTGGATAGGAGGTCTCAATGCCAATAATGTAATGTAACATACATAATGTTCCTACATTAGAGAACCCCAGCCCAGCTTCATAAGATTGTAATTGTTTACCTTGTTGTGATACATACAACATGACATGTCTGAAAGCTATGCCTTTTCAGGAATTATTTTTCCAAAAATAAGTTGAGAAGTACTGAAAACAAGCACCAAACTATTTTTCCCTGCAGATCACCAGAGCAAAAATGCGGATGACTGTTATATACTGCAAATGTTTCCAAAGGGAAAACTAAAGTATCGCTTTTGTCCAGAAGAGAGTGGCCTCAGGTAGGGATTTGAGAAATCTTTAAATCTTTAATCACTTTATTGGGAGAAGAAAGGCAGGAAACCTCATACATATGAGGAAATAAACCACAGTACCCATAAAAAAGGGTCACAACTGCTCAGGGTATCACAGACACTGCCGTACTAAACAGCAACTTCTAATGGAAAGATGACCATATAACCCTCTTCAGTCTGAAAGATGCATTTTTATGAAAATTAGCCAAATCGTCATACCATCAGTAACAGGTTTGGGTTCTATTTTCAGCGATTAAGGTCGTCATTCCTGTGGGGAAACCCTTCTCTTCTCAAAACAATGTAGCACTCTTCAGTCACACTGCATTAAGAGACAGTGTACTGAGCATAATGAGTTTGGTTGCTAACAGTAAACATGAGTCTGTGCTGTGTCATAAAGTATATTAATCTATAAATAAATATCACAGGCCAGTTCATTCATCTATCCAACACCAACAGTGAATTTCCAATGAGATGGTGACAACATGAACTCTCAAACACAGTTGAGTGTATTTTCTAACTAGCTAATGTTACTATTCCTAGTCAAAATCTGAGTTATGGTCATGGTATCAATGGAATAATGTAACAGTATTTTCCCTCTGCCAAGTGGTATGTTTGGTTTGCCACTTGCCACTGGTGTTATTTGTCTTCTGTACAATAACAATTTTATTAGGAGTTCACATTTGTTAATTAGCCAGCAAGCTAGGAGGCCAAGAACCGAGACAGGGAAAGAGAGACCAGCAGGTTGCTTTTCTTTACTTCTCACCAGCTCCAAAAGATGTACGTTTACACGTTTTAAACAACAGCAACGTTAATTGCTAAGGGGTCTTAGTATATGCACACATTCGTGTTTAGGTGCAGAGTTTACCAGCAATGAGCTTCCACGGTTTCATACCAAGAAGCGTTTATTCTGACCACACACAACCATGCGCCTAACATGTGCACCACAGTACCAATCGTATGTAAATTCAACATTGATTGTAATTAAAAATCAGTTGAAATTAGTTGTAGTAACTTAATGATTTGTTGCTTAAAAATACAGGGTCGGTTACAAACAACAAGGATGTTTCGGTTGTCGTTACTGGAAATTAACCCCCTTCTGCTCACGTTTTTGGAGAACATTTATATATTTAATCATATTTTGTGAATTATTACATTGATTGTGTATTACTTGATTACAGGAACACGTTCTCGAGTGGGACTCCAACCGGCTCTTCGGATGTTATTTTGAACAGTCACCAGCTTTGCAGTGGCATCTCTTCATCGTTGGCACAGCCAAATATGCAGAGAAGTCAAATTAGTCATTTTCGACTTAAAACAAACATGTGGTTTGGTTTCTATCTAGCTACATGTCAGATATAGAGACTGATTTCAAAAGTGGTAAAACATCTACAATATACAGATGTTTATAGGAAGTGACAAAATTACCCAAAACATAGAAACATAAAAAATAATGTACTACAATAAAATGAATACATTTACTTCCTAACTGGCTATACTGCACGCTGAATGCAACATTCAGAAAACGATGAAACTCAAACGGGAGGAGTGTGGGGGTGAAATGTGTCTGCTGTCTTAGGTAGCTTAGTTTCTGGTTCCAGAAATTTATGAGCTTATATTTGAAGCGCACTGCTATCCCCAAAAGGCGCATTGAAGATATTCTTTCCACACATCATTTTGCATTTACAATAGAACATTCAACCCGCGACAGTCATTGTAAGAACACATATAACAACTTTACGCAGTTTTGGTAGTAAATGCGTACTAATACAGAGTAATTGACTGACTTGAACGACTGATAATACGTACCAAATACTGGCACTCAAGTCATTTGCTTGTTCCATTTGCTTGTTGTTTGTGTGAGAAAACTAAAGGAAAGTTTGCACCCGCAGCTCCTCCCTTCTCCCTTTTGACGTCTCTCCTCGCTCTGCCGTTTTTTATTATATTTTTTTCTCGATATCAAATGAGCTGCAACTTCTGTTGCTGTTGCTGGAAATGTCCTTCTCAGTCTGTAAGATGCAAAGCAGAAAACCCACTGCCACGCCACAGAAAGCTCGTCTCAGTCGCACGCCACCAGCGCGAATCGGTACAGCTGTCCTGTTGCGCCTGCGTTGCATTAGCTCGTCAATGCAGTAGCCTACCTCTGTAAACTGGAAGCAAAGTTCGGTAAACTGCGATGAAATGCTTTCTGCTCGTTACTGCAGTAGTTCTGTAACCTGGAAGCAAAATGCCGTAAATTGCTACGGTAGGATTTAGGTCAGGCTTTTCCAGATTGCCCCGGCAGCACGTTTCACATTAAAGAAATCGCCGTTGCAGTAGAATAACTGCAGAATGGGGAGTGGGGTCGCCTAGAGAGGGACAGGGCGATTACAGGGTGCAGGCCGCTACCACCCATCCGTTTATCCCACAGTGATCTTGTTTTTTATCAATGCTGAGTTAACCCCTTGATGTACACTGAATCTACACTCAAATGTAAAAGAATGTGTTGTAAGGATTGGGAGGGCAAATACTGTATGACTCTGTTGTAAATTAATTATCTTATGAAAAATCTGTTAGATGCCATAATGCTCTCATGTGAAATATGAAAAACTGAACTGGATGTCAAAATATATGAAAGTGAATTTGTAATAAATCTAAAATCTATGTATTAATGATGAATAATCTCTTGATATTAAAGTTTGCTTTTGCATACCAAATGTCACTATTAATGTTACAATACTCGGAAATATTACAATAGTCTACGACAATTTTAACATTTGCCCATACGACTTCTTTTGCAGTCACAGACGAGGTCAAGTAAAATCTTCTCACACTTCTCAGAATGGTCACTACCTCTTTCACCAGTACAGATATTATGGTAAAATAGCGTCACCATGTGGATATAAATCGTAGACCCGCCGAAATGGCACGTAATGGGTGTATTTTTCATGTATTGGGAAAATGCATGTATGGAGTCACATACGTTTACTACCTCTATCTAATGTAACAAGACACCATGTACAAACAAAAAGGAGGATTTTCCCGATAAATTGTAAACACATTTGTCCTAGAAAAGTTAAACACACACAACAATGGCTGGCTGCCTACTCTGTTCACTACTCTGTTCAAAAGAATGTGCTGTAAGGATTGGGAAGGCAAATACTGTATGACTCTGTTGTAAATTAATTATCTTATGAAAAATCTGTTAGATGCCATAATGCTCTCATGTGAAATATGAAAACTGAACTGGATGGTAAAATATATGAAGATGAATTTGTGATAAATGTAAAATAGCATCACCAGCGTCACTTAGCATTAGTGCATAATATTGAGTCTTCTCTACATATGCATATTCGTGTCTTGGATTCCATGCCATCGGACTCTGGCCCCTTCTGCAAAGGATTGGGCGGTGGCTGTGGTGCATCACCCTCCCGACGTTTAAAAATGTCACGCGCAGGTCCTCCTGAAAGGAGATCACACCTACATATGCAAGCTAATTAAGTATCTCTGAGTCCTTCCAAGGTAATCTAAACTATTGAATCAGAGTCCTCTCTCATATTCAGTGTGAGGAAAGGAGCACTGTGCTCACTTATCACCTGTCTTCAACCCTGCTGCTCCAGTCCTGGTTCAACTTAATTTAACTTAACAATTTAATTTAATCACTAGAAATTACTAGAAATACCTGTGAAACACCAACTGTGTCATATGAACAAAATTCACAGATGGCTCACTCCGTATTTGAAGCTTAATGATGCTTTTTCAGATAGAAGGTATTGTTCAATTTTTTATTTCTTGCAAGACATTGTAAAAATAACATAAAAATTGAAAGATTTCCCCAGATGCCCTTCGTAATGTATATGAACACAAGAAAAAAATATAAAATAACACAATTTTTATCAACACTGCTCATAAACAACAGAACATTTCAACCTGCAGTGGTCTTCATCAGGATTTTGTTGGAATTACAATTTTCACTTTGAGGCATCAAACGAGGAATGGATACAAGTTCTTTGCTCCAAGGTTTTAACAATTCTTCTATCGACAGAGTCAGTAACAAAGTGAGTAGAAATGGACAGTGTGATGTGACAGAGAAGCAGAGTAAGAAGAATGTAAAATCTTTCACTCTCAGCTCATGCAACTACAGTATATGAACAATGAGCCTTTGGGGAAAGGCATGGTTGTAATATTATAATACTGACTTCATCATACAATATTGAAATTATAATACTGTGGATGAGATGGGTCCTGCTGCATACAGCACAGTAGTACAGTATGTACCTTTCAGATCTGCATGCTTTATGTTCAGGTCTTGCATTTGGTAACTGTGCTGTAGAGAACAGAGTCATCCTCCACTGTTTGCACTGGGGATCTGCAGGGGAAAGGCAGCTCAGTTAGAGTTAGTTGTGCTCTTCCAACGGTAGTTCACAACTTATTTTTAGTGAAACCATCCCAGAGCATTTATTATTTTCAGGTACACATATTATAAGTATCACAAGCTTTAGCAATCCCAGGTACAGAAGGGAGGAGTCAAGTTCTGCTTCAGGAAAATTTGCAATATTGGGGCCAGCTTACTGCAGTTTTGTAGATGCTTGGCACAGCAATAGATGTTACTGAAGTAGCCTATTTTTAACACCTGTTTAACGTCTAGTTTGTGATATACTCTGAAACAAATTGTAACACACCCATGTCGGAGTTTCCTTCTGAGAAACACTGATCTTGTGAGTGAACTTTCCTTTCCTCCTGCCTCAGCAGAGGCTTCTCCTGGTTCAAGTTCAAGAGCACAGTCTGTGATAAAAGTTGCTGGAGGGAGATTGAAGACCTGACACAGATACAGTCAGTGCAGGTGTAATGAACAGATTTTCCCACCTGGTGGCAGCACTGGAGAGAGGGAATTGAACTGTGGCGTACTGAAAGTTGTCCTCATTCTCAGAGTGAGCAGGTTCGACTGTGAGTACAGTGCAATTTCTTCATTGTCTCTGTCTGTGCTCTGTGTTGCATTAGGGTCAAAGCCATTGCTGACACATTGCCATAAACGGGACTTTCATTTTCCTGGAGACATAAAAAGAAACAGACCAACGAAAGAAGGAAACATTCCTCAGAACAGTAGAGAGGTTCAGTCTTATCTTCATCAGTCCATAAACTAGCAACCTTCACAGCCACACTGTCTGCACTACCAAGCAAAGAGGTTCAAACTGCTCCACTATAGGACTCAGGTACCAGGTATGCTGTAACAATATTTACCAATACAAGGAGTGATATTGATAAAAATAAATAATCATAAATAATAAGGTCACAATGCCACACAGTTTGACTTATTCCATCATTTATTTTGAAGGAAACCCTATTTTACCACACTATTACTGTTTGCAACCAGTATAAATGACATGTTTTCCTTTTTATGACCAACCTCAGGGCACAATCATCCAGAGAAGCTGCGAACTGTTCACTGTTACTGGCTGGTGTCATTAATCTTATGTCTGTCTTCTGTTGTCACATTTTGACTCACCTCTGTATCCACCTTTGTGCGCTCTGTCTCTCTTGTTGAGTTTCTCTTCCTGTTTAAGAAGCAACCCATGAACAAACAAATTTATCCTCAAATTACCCTTCAGGTCCCTGTGCCACTACAACTACAACTCATACAGAAAAGAAAAAGATAACAGCCACCATTCATTGTGTCATTTTTTATGTATACTAACTACACACAGAACGTTGAATACTGACCTTTTTGGGTCATTTTGAAGGGCTCAGGCAAAGAGATTTGACTTTGCAGTACAAAGCTCAAAATTCATTTAACTTTAATCACTTTTTGAAGTAGGAATGTCTCTCCACTTTCTTCAAACAGACACTTTATTGAGTCAAAGGATGACTGTGTGTGATAGGCCTGCCTTCATTATGGCTACTGCCTTCCCACGATAAAACTACCTGCCCATAATAATAAAGACCACATAAAACAGGGAAAGATGAATTATGATTGGATAGGGGAGCCCAGGAGCAGCCTGAAGAGGTGGGTCTTCAGTCTGTGATGGAAGACCACCAGTGATTCTGCTGTCATTAGTGCTATAGGAAACTCACTTGATAACATTGGTGGCAGAACAGATAGAGGGCATGACTGTGATGTGTGACTAAGGAGAGGAGGAAAGGCCAGATGCCCTGAAGTTGCAGAGTGAAATGATGCTGCCATTTTATAGGTTTGTTATAGTGATTTTTACATATCAGAGTAGAATAGTTCATATATATATATATATATATATATATATATATATATATATATATATATATATATATATATATATATATATATATAGGCTTTCAATATATAGCAATAATATATAAGTTATTAGCAGAAAGGCTAAGCAAAGTAGGAGTCATTCATGGAGTCATTATGGCATCAGCCTCATTTTGAAATATCTGTTATTAATCAAATAAAAGCAATTGCAACACAACTGTACATGTATAATCAAATCAAATGAAAGCATTTGTTACAGGATGGACATGAGAAGGATGTATTTTCAGTCACTTACCTCATCCACACAATAGCAGGTAGAAGCACAAGAGCTACAAAGACTGGGATTCCAACAACTGCACTTACAATCCTTGTGTGATTTCCTATGCAAAGAAACACAAAAATGCACCTATATCAGTTATGAATGTGCACTTTTATAGGACAATACCTCTCACTGATGCCTGTGAGCTGAGTGTGTAGGGATAAACCTACCCCAGTACCCCCTCTGTAATCAGAATTTGTTATTTGGAGAGAAAGTACACAGTCCCACTGGTACTCATTCCATGGGATCTTAAATATACACAGTGGGTCACGACCTTAGTTTATGGCATCATGTGAATATGATCTGCAGGGGGCATTGAGCTGATACTGATAGAAGGAAAGAGTGCCCCCTGCTGGTCAAGCAAAAGCAATTTAAAACAGAAACCTGTTTGTTCTTGGAGGAATGCCTGGTCCTAGGCAGGCTGGTTGTGAGGCCTTATAAATGAAGTCCATGACATGGTCTGTCTGCTGACCTTATAAACTGTTTCCATTTTTTTATGACTGCTACTAAAAAATGACATTATCATTAAATCATCAGTATCTTTTGAACAATTGTTTATTGTCAGTACTAGCTGTGTTTGTTTTCTTCCCTGTCCACGTGCTTTTGTTTTCCTTGTGTTCTAGCCCCGCCCCTGTCCCCGCCTGCAGGCTTCATCGCCACCACCTGCCTGCCAGCTCACCTGTTCCCCATCACACTGCTCTCTATTTATGCCCTGCCTGTCCCTGTCTCGTTGCTAGTTTGTAGCAGTGTTTTTCCTGACCTGTTTTGTCCCAGCTGTTTGTTTAATGCTTTTTGTGCTTTTTGAAAGCCTTGCCCTGACCTGGTTTCTCTGCCTGCTGTTTTTGACCTGTTTGCCTGTGTACCTGCCTGCCCCGCTCCTGACTCAGCTTCACCTGACTTTTCTCCCGGAATTGCCCTCGGACTGTCTACTGGTTCCTGACTCTGCCTGTTCCTGACTTGCCCTGGTTTTTCACGGACTGTCACTGACCCTGCCTGTTCCCACTCTCGAACTCTGCCTGCCATTTCAAATAAAGGGACTTACCCTGATCGTGTGTGGACTGCTTTTGGGTCCCTGCCTGTGTCCTAACAGTTTATAATGACTTGACTATACCTTGTACTGTAACCAGCACGACAGAAGAGGTATGGTTTCCAAATTTGTTCTTTGCCTCACAGTAGTACTCTCCACTGTCCCAGGATGTAAAGTTAGTAAACTTCAAGCTTTGTCTTGATCCTGTCTGCCAGACTCCAGTGTCATTCTTCTTGTACCAGGTGTAGTTCTGCACTGGTGGGATGGCATTGCTGCTGCAGGTCAGAGTCACTGAACTGCCCTCCACTATTTCACCAGAGGGACTGACTGACACTGAGGTGTTCTTAGGAGCATCTGAAAGAGGAAACAACAAATACAAAATGTTACTTACTGTATACAACTCAATCAGAAAACATCAGTGGGTTGAAATTTTAGCATTGTGATCAGAACACTTCTCCATATACATTCTTACTAATGAAGGTACTCCTGTATAATACTAGAGTGCACTTAAATAATAATAAATCAAATAATTTTTAATCTTTTAATCTTGATAAAAATTTTGTTTGTTTTGTGTAGTCACAGACATAAACAATTTGATCCAAAGCACACAAATATAATGGACATTCAAACAGCATGAAGGCTTTTGTTACACTAGAAAGCACTTTGCATGTTTACATATTACATACCTGTGACTTTTAAATCAATTTAATCATTGACCCCAGACTCATTGTAAGCAAGACAAGAATGTTATATAATTAATCTTCAGTGTTCCAGAGTCTGTCAATGTACATTCACTGTCACAGTAATTGTTATGTTTATGATGAAACAATACATAACACTAATAAGGTCTGTTGCAAATACAACAAAATGTTTGTCTCTCCATTTCTTGATCACTATCTCAAATATTCACAGTGTTTTCCAGGTGTTGACTGAGCTCATTCATAATGTCTTTGAGGATGACTTGAGGTAACATTTAATCCAGTGTTCTTTCCTGGTATTCGTGTGTTTAAAAGAAAAGAAAATTCATGAGTTTCATCACATACTCACATCTGACTTTGAGAGTCACTTCAGAGGAAGGGAGATGCTCATAGCCTCTTACAGCACAGGAGTATCTGCCTGCATCTTCACTGCTGGCTGAGAACTGGAGAGTCTGGTTGGTGTTGGGTAGAGGATGTCTGTTCTTGTACCAGATGAAGGCTGGGCTGCCACTCAGAGTGCAGGTGGTGCTACAGGTCAGTTCCATCCTCTTTCCCTCTTTCACTCCCTGATGAGTCATATTCACCTGTAAGCTTCTTCAGAGAAGAAATAAAACAGTATTTATACTATTCTTGATTTGTCTGTTGTCTTTACAGTGGGATGAAAATGCAATTTCAGTTTTTAAATATAATTTTAGATTTACCTGTGACTGTCACTGTGACACCAGGTTTGCCACTGTATTTCCCAGAGTCTATGTTTGTCAGGAACCTGAAGCAATACCTTGCTGAGTCACTCTCTGTCAGATTGTTTATTCTAAAAGTGCAATCATGTTCCCTATTCCCAAGGTACTGCACACGGTTACTGTACTGTGGGTTTAGGGACAGGTCTTCATTCTGCCAATTTTAATTGTAAATAAACCAGAAAGTCTTTTGTACTTTAAGATTACTGGGATATGTGTAAGTGCAGGCCATGTCCACTGAAGTCCCCTTTAAGGCACAGATGCTCTCACTGGCATATGTGACATTCCAGCCATTCTGACCCAGAGCACCTGAAAAACAGTCTCACATCATCACACTGCATAGAAATACTTGTACTTATAGGCATTTTGTCTATATTTTGGTACAGTTTATTAAAAATACAAATATTAACTATGACTGAACTGTCATTAATTTATCAATCAATCAATTGATCAATTTACAGATATCAAGAATTTTAGCCTCTGAACAGCTTTGCTGATTTTATATAAGGCAAAAATTTTTTTTCCATTCATATCGGTTTAACAGAGCTGAGTGTGAAAAGGAACTTCAGTGTTCTCTCTCTCTCTCTTCAGATGCTCAAAGCTAATCTACAGTAGCAAATGATTATGCATGATTCCTGTTCAAAATGGATATTTCTGAAAATCACTTACTTTTACTGGATATTGCATCAAAGATTTTTACTGTACATAGCAAAGAAATCAGATCAATAATCAATAATCTTTCAGTGAAGGATATTGTCCCACATCTAAACTGGCTTACGCAGACAACATTAACACAAATAATCTTCTTATTTATTTACCTGGCACAGAGAGAAGGAATGCCATGAGAACTGTTAATGTTTCTGAGAACATGGTAGCATCAGTCTCTGTACCTTCATAAAAAGTACAGAGCTATCATATTACATTTACACCAAAAGTCAATGTTACACAAAATGAACATTATACAGCATCTATGAAATGAAGCGGAGATACAGCAAACTGAATTACGTTTTTTTATTCAAAACACTGTATTTGTATTATCAATATTCTAAGTCTGTAAAAGCTTTAGAATTGTTGATGCAATCACACAAACTCCTCTCAGGAGTAAAATGGACTGGATACTCTTTGTACACTTGCTTGGCAACACATTATCAGAGATAATTTATAGATGAAAAATGTATGTTTTATGATTTGATAGTTTTATATACATTTAAATCATGAAATACTACTGTTTTGTGGCAGATGCCATAGACATTTCGACTTTAGTCAAAGCAATTCAGTTAGCAATATAAATGATTAAACAACATTGGATGACTTGGCAAAAGGATCAAATTAAAATCTACACTTGCATAACAAGCAATTTGATATACTTACCCAATCTATCAAGTGATCTGAACTCAAACAGTTCCCTAACTGTAGAAAATATCCTCCTTGTCAGCACAGTGCCACTCGATGTGACTGTGAAAAATGTAGTGAAAACTTAAACTAAAAACAGCATGGGCTGAACTTGCTGGTACTTTCTTCCTTCCCCTTTTTCATGGCCTCCATGCATATCATTTTCTGTACAAGTTTTATCTAAGCAAGAAATTCATTTGCATTTTCTTTGCATGGGACTTAATATTCGTCAGTTTTTAAAATGCTGTGTAATACCCACTCTCTTACCATTAGACATTCACCCCATTTCAGTCAACATAATTTCTCTTATGTAAAGGCACTCAGCATTGTGTAGATGCAGATAAATAGTAAATGTGGGCATCTACAAACAATTACAGAAAATGTGTTAAAAAGAAATTTCATGTTATGTCTGCTTAAATACATTCAGAATTACTTTTAAAAATAATGAATATGTAATTAATTGTTTATGGAAATTGTTTTCAGGATATGCAGAAACAGACAAGTGTCCTATAATGCTCAATGAAAGATTATGTGTATATGACTGTTTCCTTGTTATAAGTGGATCTGAGCTTTGTTTCAGAATCAGGTCTCCACATGACAAGCCATGATATGAATATCATATATTATTTGTTGTTTGGTTTTAATGCTTTCTTCCCCTTTCTGCAATGGTGTGTTTGAATTACCAGCTTACTCAGGCAAGACGACTGTGGTCAACCAAGGGTCTGTTTTTCACACCACAAGCCACACAGCGCAATACAGCAGAGTGGGTGCTCATTGGAGAGTAAGCGCTACCCTGCTGACGCCACCCAAGAGACTCATGGGCACATGAGGAGTGTCAGGCTGCCTGAAAGTAGTGAGATGAGCACACACTGGCTTACTTAGTACCCGTCTCTATCCCCCGCAAAACAAAACTGTTCTGCTGATTTGGGCTCCTGGTCATTGTCAGCAAATGACACGTCCAGTTGTAGGATCCGGTCTTGTAACCAATACTCCATTCTCACAAGGTCAGAACGTTGTGGGTTTGAATCCTGAGAGTGCCTCTGATATTAGCTTCATAAACTTTCAGCCATAAAGAATACCCCTTTCAGCCTAAACTCTATCTGTTCTTTTTCTATTCCTCCACTTCCAGTGAGCATTGGTCTGTTCCACACCAGGGGAAAGTAGTCACTCTGCCTTCCACAGGGTGTTCGCTCACTCGCTCACCTACTCACTCACTCACTCACTCACTCACCACTCACTCACTCACCTGCTCACTTGCTCCTCAGTAACTCACTCACTGACTCACTCACTCACTCACTCACTCCACCACAAGGTGCAGGCCTCCCAGGGGAAGCAGTCCTGTCGTATCATTACATCACCATGTTACATCATGTGATTACATGTTTCATTTCAGCATTGATCAGAGACAATGACTTTGGGTGTTCCAAATATCTGTTGGACATTCTCTCCTTATTAAGTTCACTTTCACTGTGAAGTACGGATCAGAGGCCAGAGCCTTCAAAATCAGCAGTGCTCATACATTCAAATAGAAGCCGAAGTAGCGATCACCATTTTACAGCAGCAGAAACAGAGTTCAGTGACTGAATAATTCCTCTAAACTCCCTGTGCATCTTCATACTGACCTTAACTCCAAATGCATGACTTTTTTTTCTACAAAGTGAAGCATTTTATTGAGAACCTAATGTTTGCAAATTTCTGATTTTGTGATTAAAGTGTAAACTACCTGTGCATATCACATCAGTGAAAAGGACAATTCTGATAAAAAATGGAATATTATTTCGAAACAAGTAAATAAAGAAAGGTATTTTATATTTGAAATATTTGTTGTTTTCTTACAGCTTGTTTGTTTTGAGTGACACTAATTATCAGTGGCTCCTGAACAAGAAAATCACATTTACATTTACAGTTTCAAATGCTTTCACTCACAGTGACTTACAAAAGTGTATGCAAGAATGTTAGGCTAAGCACAGAGACAATACTATATCATATGTGTCACAATCCAATAGTAGAATTCACTATATAACATGCCATCTTTTGTTAAGTGCCACAGTAGGAGTAAGAGGAAGGTCGAGGTTATAGCAAATGAGGATATAGGCCTGATGAAAATTAATGTATAAACTTTTGACATGGAGAATGTCATTTGTAAGGTTTTTTTTTTTTTTTTAAATAAACAACTTTAAACACAATATTTAACAAGGATGAGACCTGTTTACTCTGCATGTCCTATTCTTATTTTTCTCAACATTACTTGTTTAGTTCAATTCAAATTTCTCTTTTTCTGCAGAGTTGAAAAACAAGGAAAAACAACATTTTCAGTCACTTTTACTCACTTTTATTTCACTTTGCTTTTACTCAATCTGTGGTTGAGTTAGTAAGTTGAAAAAGTCATTGTCCTGACCAAACACAAGAACAAGGAAATCAGGCTAACAGTTCTTGAGGAAAAAGCTGCCACCAAGAGCTCATGATACAAAGGAGCATCAAGCTGAAGAAAAAAAACACAGTACATTGTTTGGTCAAGTTGTTTTTGGGCCAAGAAGAGTTGCTCTTCCATCAAAAAACCCCATCAGCCCTCTAACTCAGCAGAATCTCTCCATGTTCTGTTCCTCTCTACAGAGCAGAGTTTGTGTCACTAGCTGCGTTTGTCACACTGTGAAAGAGGCAAAACACAGGAAGAAACTCAGTCACACATCACAAAAACACACCCCCTGACACACATAGAAAACTACATTCATCAGCAATATTGTAGCAGCACTTACTCATAGCATTGATAGACTCACCTTCAGTGTGTCATAATCAGGTGATACAGCCTTCAGGTTGAGAGCTGTGTAGGTGTCTTTGTGAGGGTCAGGATGGGCAGTCTGTAGAGTGACAAGATGTGAAAGAGAATGACGGTTTAGTGATTATGATCACAGATGAAAACACTCTAATGAATAACATAATCAGTGCCCTTTATATTCATTCATACTTCTGATTCACTGGAAATACACGATATGACAAAAATATACAAATTGATTTTTTTTCCTCTGAAATAAATTACGGCAATTAAACTTTAATTTTTAGGATCACAACTGCAGAAGAATGGTGAAAGTTTGTTGTAAATGATCACAGCAAAGGAGGTATTGTCTCAAATGAAAGTCCACATTCATCATTGATACCGTGCATTTTTGTGTTTTGCTCAGGAAATCACACGGGCAATCACAAGTGTCGCTGGAATCCTAGTCCTGCAGCTGTTGTGCTTCTACCTGTTATTGTGTGCATGAGGTAAGTGAAAATATACTCTTCTCATTTTCAGGCTACTGCTACTTGCATTTCCTCTGATGACCAATATCAGGTTTAAACAATTGTATATGTTGTATATTTACAATTGTATAACATGCCATTTCTGTGCAGAAACTAAATTTGATGTTACAGTGATTACAGCTGGTGTCAAGGCCTTGTGTGGTGATTTTGTCAGCATGGATTATTAATGAGCAAATCTGTCAACATCTAATCTTATGCAGTATTACCACCAGTGTACAAATACAGTGTTGATGATTGATTTTATATGCAGCTTTCAGCTTGTAAGCTCAGGTAAAAGATGTATGATGTGATCCTCATAATGTTGTTCAGTCCTATTAACTATAAGGGCAGGTACTAAGCTGTAATGATGGCATGTCCATTAATCTGATTGGTCCTTTGCTCAAGTAGGTGTTGGTTTGAATAAAGTGGAGTAAGATTTAAGAATAGAGGATTACATCACTCATGATGATACAAAGTCCTCTTTCATTTTGTTAGTATAAAGATAAAATTCACGGTTCTCTCACCTTGATTCTGCTTCATCGTTAATACACATGCCAAAGCATGTTTGGGGCAGAAGGGTGACTGAAATTTTACTGTAATACAGTAAATGCCTTATTTTGTCATCCTTTCTGTTTTTTCTCTCTGCTCATGTGCTCTGAAAACAGTAGGAGAAACTAATAAAACAGACTGAGCAGACAGAAGGGATAAAGAGGTGAGTCAAACTGTGATGACAGAAGACATATTACAAGATTACAGTATATTAATCACTCCAGCCAGTTAAAAGTGAACAATTTCAGCTTTTATTGATTATTGTGTCCCGATGATGGCTCACAAACATGATAAATAACATTAAGGTTGTCAGGATCTCAATAAAGTATACCAATCACAAATATAGTGACAGTTCATGTTGCTATCAAAATGAACAACAGGCTCAAATACCCATATCGTAATAATTTAGACTGAATAGCACATATGACATTATTGTTATTCATTATAACTTCTTTTATAAGTTATCACCTCTCATGTTGTTTAAAATGGTTACAGCATATCTTTACCTGAGACTTATGTTGATCCTCGAAGTAACACGAACCTCCCTGCTGGTAGTGCATGTTGTGTGAGTGCGAAGGTTTCCAGTTCATGGATTGATGAAGTCTGAACCTCTATTGCTCTGAGGAATATCCTCCCCATTGGTCTGTTTTCTTTTATGTCTCCAGGAAAATGAAAGTCCCATTTATAGCAATATGTCAGGAATAGCTTTTACCCATAATGCAACACAGAGCACAGACAGAGGCAATGAAGAAATTGAACTGTACTTGCAGTCACAGCCTCACCCTGGCAACCAGGAAGAGGTTTTATACTCCACTGTTCAACTTGCTCGCCCTGGAGAATGAGAGGATGATACCCAGTACGCCAGCATTCAATCTCTCCACTGCTGCCACCAGGTGAGAATATCCCTCCATTTCCCTTCGCTGACTGCATCTTGTGTCAGGTTGTCTGTGTCCCTCCAGTAGTTTTTTTAATCAGACTGCTGCCCTGACTGGACCCAGGAGAAGCCTCTACCTGGGCATCAGGAAGTGACTGGGGTGTTTCAGCAGGGAATGTAATTTGTGTGATGTACCAGAGGGCGATTTGAAAAAAAAAAAAAACACAAGATGGTTCGACTCTGCTGTATGCTGCTGCTGACCCCTAGGCAAGAGATTAACCAGAATTTCAGTAAAATATCCAGATGTATAAATGGGACAAAATGTAGATATTGTAACCTTGTAAGTCGCCTGGGATAGGAGTGTCTAAATGCCAATAATGCAATGTAACATACATAATGTTCTACATTAGAGAACCCCAGCCCAGCTTCATAAGATTGTAATTGTTTCACCTTGTTGTGATACATACAACATGACATGTCTGAAAGCTATGCCTTTTCAGGAATTACTTTTTCCAAAAATAAGTTGAGAAGTACTGAAAATGTTAACTAAACTATTTTTCCTTGCAGATCACCAGAGCAAAAATGTGGATACCTGTTATATACTGCAAATGTTTCCAAAGGGAAAACCTAAAGTATCGCTTTTGTCCAGAAGAGAGTGGCCTAGGTAGGATTTGAGAAATCTTTAAATCTTTAATCACTTTATTGGGAGAAGAAAGGCAGGAAACCTCATACATATGAGGAAATAAACCACAGTACCCATAAAAAAGGGTCACAACTGCTCAGGGTATCACAGACACTGCCGTACTAAACAGCAACTTCTAAGCGGAAACATTTAATTACATAACCCTCTTCGGGTCTGAAAGATGCATTTTTATGAAAATTAGCCAAATCATCATACCATCAGTACAGGTTTGGGTTCTATTTTCAGCGATTAAGGTCGTCATTCCTGTGGGGAAACCCTTCTCAACACACAAACAATGTAGCACTCTTCAGTCACACTGCATTAAGAGACAGTGTACTTATATAATGAGTTTGGTTGCTAACAGTAAATACGAGTCTGTGCTGTGTCATAAAGTATATTAATCTATAAATAAATATCACAGGCCAGTTCATTCATCTATCCAACACCAACAGTGAATTTCCAATGAGATGGTGACATGAACTCCTTTCAAACACATATTTATTTTCTAACTAGCTAATGTTACTATTCCTAGTCAAAAATCTGAGTTATGGAAGTCATGGTATCACGGGAATAATGTAACAGTATTTTCCCCCTGCCATGGTATGTTTGGTTTGCCATCATTCACTGGTGTTATTTGTCTTCTGTACAATAACAATTTTATTAGGAGTTCACATTTGTTAATTAGCCAGCAAGCTAGGAGGCCAAGAACCGCAGACAGGGAAAGAGAGGAATTGCAGGTTGCTTTTTTACTTCTCACCACCTAAAAGATGTACGTTTACACGTTTTAAAATAACAGCAACGTTAATTGCCAAGGGGTCTTAGTATATGCACATTCGTGCTTAGGTGCAGAGTTTACCAGCAATGAGCTTCCCACGGTTTGCCACCAAGCAGCGTTTATTCTGACCACACACAACCATGCGCCTAACATGTGCACCACAGTACCAATCGTATGTAAATTCAACATTGATTACTCGTAATCAGTTGAAATTAGTTGTGGTAACTTAATGATTTGCTGTTAAAAATACAGGGTCGGTTACAAACAACAAGGATGTTTCGTTGTCGTTACTGGAAATTAACCCTTCTGCTCACGTTTTTGGAGAACATTTATATATTTAATCATATTTTTGTGAATTATTACATTGATTGTGTATTACTGATTACAGGAACACGTTCTCGAGTGGGACCTAACTGGCTCTTCGGATGTTATTTTGAACAGTCACCAGCTTTGCAGTGGTATCTCTTCATCGTTGGCACACAAATATGCAGAGAAAGAAGTCAAATTAGTCATTTTCGACTTAAAACAAACATGTGGTCGGTTTCTATCTAGCTACATGTCAGATATAGAGACTGATTGTAAAAGTGGTAAACATCTACAATATACAGATGTTTATAGAAGTGACAAATTTTTGATCCTGTCTGCAGACCCCAGTGTCATTCTTTTTTCCAGGTGGTTTTGCATGGGGGGGTGGCATTGCTGCAGGTCAAGTCACTAAGCCCTCCACTATTTCACCAGAGGACTGGCTGACACTAGGGTGTTCTTAGGAGCATCTGAAAGCGGAAACAACAAATACAAAATGTTACTTACTGTTATACAACTCAATCAGAAAACATCAGTGGGTTGAAATTTTAGCATTGTGATCAGAACACTTCTCCATATACATTCTTACTAATGAAGGTACTCCTGTATAATACTAGAGTGCACTTAAATAATAATAAATCAAATAATTTTTAATCTTGATGAAAATGCGCTTGTTTGTTTTGTGTAGTCACAGACATAAACAATTTGATCCAAATCACACAAATATAATGGACGTTCAAACAGCATGAAGGTTTGTGTTACAGTAGAAAGCACTTTGCATGTTACATATTAGGTACCTGTGACTTATGAAGTCAGTTTAATCATTGACCCCAGACTCATTGTAAGCAAGACAAGAATGTTATATAAATAATCCTCAGTGCTCCAGAGTCCGTCAATGTGGGTTCAATGTCACAGTAATTGCTATGTTTATGATGAAGACATCTATACATAACACTAATAAGGTCTGTTGCAAACTACAACAAAATGTTTGTCTCTCCTTTTCTTGATCACTATCTCAAATATTCCCAGTTGCCTCCATGCTTTGACTGAGCTCATTCATAATGTTTTTGAGGATGAATTGAGGTAACATTGAATCCAATGCTCTTTCCTGGTATTTGTGTGTTTAAAAGAAAAGAAAATTCATGAGTTTCATCACATACTCACATCTGACTTTGAGAGTCACTTCAGAGGAAGGGAGATTCTCATAGCCTCTTACAGCACAGGAGTATCTGCCTGCATCTTCACTGCTGGCTGAGAACTGGAGAGTCTGGTTGGTGTTGGGTAGAGGATGTCTGTTCTTGTACCAGATGAAGGCTGGGCTGCCACTCAGAGTGCAGGTGGTGTTACAGGTCAGTTCCACCCTCTTTCCCTCTTTCACTCCCTGATGAGTCATATTCACCTGTAAGGCTTCAGAGAAGAAATAAAACAGTGTTTATACTGCTGACTCTGATTTGTCTGTTGTCTTTGCAGTGGGATGAAAATGCTTTCAGTTTTTACATATAATTTTAGATTTACCTGTGACTGTCAGTGTGACACCAGGTGCACCACTATATTTCCCGGAGTCTATGTTTGTCAGGAACCTGAAGAGATATCTTGCTGAGTGACTCTCTGTCAGATTGTTTATTCTAAAAGTGCAGTTGTGTTCCTTATTCCCAAGGTACTGCACATGCTGACTGTACTGTGGGTTTAGGGATAGGTCTTCATACTGCCAATAGTAATCGTGAATAAACCAGAAAGTCTTTTGTACTTTAAGATTACTGGGATATGTGTAAGTGCAGGGTATGTCCACTGAAGTCCCCTTTAAGGCACAGATGCTCTCACTGGCATATGTGACATTCCAGCCATTCTGACCCAGAGCACCTGAAAAACAGTCTCACATCATCACACTGCATAGAAATACTTGTACTTATAGGCATTTTGTCTATATTTTGGTACAGTTTATTAAAAATACAAATATTGACTATGACTGAACTGTCATTAATTTATCAATCAATTGATCAATTTACATGTACCAAGATTTTTAGCCTCTGAACAGCTTTGCTGATTTCTGAAGGCAAAATTTCTTTTTCTGTTCATATAGTTGAACTGAGCTGAGTGTGAGGAAGGAACTTGAGTGTTTTCTCCCTCTCTCTTCAGATGCTCAGAGCTACAGTACAGGCCTTTATGATATTGCAGAAATTATGCAGATTCCTGTTCAAAATGGATATTTCTGTCACTTACTTTTTTACTGGATATTGCATCAAAGACTTTTACTGTACACATACCAAGAAATCAGATCAGTAATCAATAATCGTTCAATGAAGGATATTGGCCCACATCTACATTGGCTGACGCAGACAGCATTAAGTCAAATAATCTTCTTATTTATTTACCTGGCACAGAGAAGGATTGCCATGAGCACTGTTAATGTTTCACCAGGAACATGGTAGCATCAGTCTCTGTACCTTCTTAAAAAATACAGAGCTATCATGTTACATTTACACCACAAGTCAACGTTGCACAAAATGAACATTATGCAGCATTATGAAATAGAATGGAATACAGTAAACTGAATTTAACATTAAATTTTTTTTATTCAAAACACTATTTGTATTATCAATATTCTAAATTTGTAAATGCTCTAGAATTATTATTACAATCACACAAATGTAATGTCATGTATTGTAATGTAACTCTCAGGAGTAAAGTGGACTGGATACTCTTTGTACACTTTGGCAATACATTATCAGAGATAATCTATAGAAGAAAAATGTATGATTTATGATTTGATAAATACATTTAAATCATGAAATACTACTGTTTTGTGGCAGATGCCATAGACATTTTGACTTTAGTCAAAGCAATTCAGTTAGCAATATAAATGATTAAACAACATTATGACTTGGCAAAGGATCACAATTAATCTACACTTGCATAACAAGCAATTTGATATACTTACCCAATCTATCAAGTGATCTGAACTCAACAGTTCCCTAACTGTAGAAAATATCCTCCTTGTCAGCACAGTGCCACTCGATGTGACTGTGAAAAATGTAGTGAAAACTTAAACTAAAAACAGCATGGGCTGAACTTGCTGGTACTTTCTTCCTTCCCCTTTTTCATGGCCTCCATGCATATCATTTTCTGTACAAGTGCTATCTAAGCAAGAAATTCATTTGCATTTTCTTTGCATGGGACTTAATATTCATCAGTTTTTAAAATGCTGTGTAATACCCACTCTCTTACCATTAGACATTCACCCCATTTCAGTCAACATAATTTCTCTTAAGTAAAGGCACTCAGCATTGTGTAGATGCAGATAAATAGTAAATGTGGGCATCTACAAACAATTACAGAAAATGTGTTAAAAAGAAATTTCATGTTATGTCTGCTTAAATACATTCAGAATTACTTTTAAAAATAATGAATACGTACTTAATTATTTATGGAAATTGTTTTCAGGATATGCAGAAACAGACAAGTGTCCTATAATCCTTAATGAAAGATTATGTGTATATGCCTGTTTCCTTGTTATAAGTGGATCTGAGCTTTGTTTCAGAATCAGGTCTCATGACAAACCATGATATGAATATCATATATTATTTGTTGTTTGGTTTAATGCTTTCTTCCCCTTTCTGCGATGGTGTGTTTGAATTACCAGCTTACTCAGGCAAAACGACTGTGGTCAACCAAAGGGTCTGTTTTCACACCACAAACCGCACAGTACCCCAGTACAGCAGGTAGGGTGCTCATTGGAGAGTAAGCGCTACCCTGCTGACGCCACCCAAGAGACTCGTGAGGAGTGTCAGGCTGGCTGAAAGCGGTGAGACGAGCACACACTGGCTTACTTAGTACCCGTCCCGATATCCAGCAGGACAAAATTGTTCTGCTGATTTGGGCTCCTGGTCATTGTCAGCAAATGACACGTCCAGTTGCAGGATCCGGTGTTGTAACCAATACTCCATTCTCACAAGGTCAGAACATTGTGGGTTTGAATCCTGAGAGTGCCTCTGATGTTATTAGCTTCATAAAGTTTCAGCCATAAAGAATACCCCTTTCATCCTAAAAGCCATATGTTCTTTTTCTATTTCTCCACTTCCAGTGAGTGGCAGTCTGTCCCACCCCAGGGTATAGCAGTCTCTCTGACATCCACAGGGTGCTCAGTCACTGACTCACTCGCTCACTCACTCAATCACTCACTCACTCGCTCACTCACTCATTCACTTGCTTCCCCACCACTCACTCACTCATTCACTCACTCACGCGCTCCCCCTCAGAATGCAGGCCTCCCAGGGGAAGCAGTCCTGTCGTATCATTACATCACCATGTTACGTCATGTGACTGCATGTTTTATTTCAGCATTGATCAGAGACAATGACGTTGTATGTCCCCAAATATCTGTTGGACATTCTCTCCTTACCAAGTGCACTTTCACTGTGAAGAACGGATCAGAGACCAGGGCCTTCAAAATCAGCAGCCATTTTACAGCAGCAGAAACAGGGTTCAGTGACTGAATAATTCCTCTAAACTCCCTGTGTGCCTTCATACTGACCTTAACTCCCAATGCATGACTTTTTTTTTCTAAAGTGAAGCATTTTATTGAGATCCTAATGTTTGCAGATTTCTGATTTTGTGATTAAAGTGTAAACTACCTGTGCATATGATAAGATAAGATAAGAAAACTTTATTGTCCATTAAATTTACATAAAATGGAAATTTGTCTTTGGCAATCTGGCAACAAGGTAAAAACAGAAATACATAAAACACATTTTTACATACATAAAATACACTTTCAGCAACAACAGTACGTGGGCTATAGGGGAGGTTATTTTGTTATGTCTCTGTTCAGAATAAGTCACAGCAGAGGCACAAATGACTTTTGTACCCCATCTTCCTGGCTAATGGGACCTTGAGTTTCCTGCCAGATGGCTACAGCTGGAATGATGAGTGAAGGGGGTGGGTGGGGTCATTATAGATCTGGGTTGCCTTCATGGTTATGGACCGATTGTATATGTTCTGGAGTTGCAGTTGGTTGTCTCTAATGATCTTACCAGCCTGGTTGACCACCTGGGTTAACTTGTTCCTGTGCTTAACTGAGAGGTTCCCATACCAGGACGCGATGTTAAAGGTGAAGACACTCTCAATGAGCGACCTGTAGACCATAGTCAGGGTGTGTTTGCTGGCGTTGAAGCTCTTCAGTTTCCTGAGGAGAGAGAGCCGCTGCCTTGCTTTTTTATAAGTGTAGTCTGCGTTGATCTCAAAGGTGAGTTTATTGTCAATGATGTTCCTAGATATTTAAAGTGAGTGACCTCGTATCATATCATATCAGTGAAAAGGACAATTCTGATTTAAAAAATGGAATATTATTTTGAAACAAGTAAATAAAGAAAGGTATTTTATATTTGAAATATTTGTTGTTTTCTTACAGCTTGTTTGAGTGACACTAATTATCAGTGGCTCCTGAACAAGAAAATCACATTAACATTTACAGTTACAAATGCTTTCGCTCACAGTGACATACAAAAATGTATGCAAGAATGTTAGGCTAAGCACAGAGACAATACTATATCATATGCGTCACAATCCAATAGTAGAATTCACTACATAACATGCCATATTTTGTTAAGTGCCACAGTAGGAGTAAGAGGAAGGTCGAGGTTATAGCAAATGAGGATATAGGCCTGATGAAAATTAATGTATAAACTTTCGACATGGAGAATGTCATTTGTAAGGGTTTTTTTAAAATAAACAACTTTAAACACAATATTTAACAAGGATGAGACCTGTTTACTCTGCATGTCCTATTCTTATTTTTCTCTATATAACTTGTTTAGTTCAATTCAAATTTCTCTTTTTCTGCAGAGTTGAAAAACAAGGAAAAACAACATTTTCAGTCACTTTTACTCACTTTTATTTCACTTTGCTTTTACTCAATCTGTGGTTGAGTTAGTAAGTTGAAAAAGTCATTTTCCTGACCAAACACAAGAACAAGGAAATCAGGCTAACAGTTCTTGAGGAAAAAGCTGCCACCAGAGCTCATGATACAAAGGGCATCAAGCTGAAGAAAAAAAAACACAGTATATTGTTTGGTCAAGTTGTTTTTGGGCCAAGAAGAGTTGCTCTTCCATCAAAAAACCCCATCAGTCCTCTAACTCAGCAGAATCTCTCCATGTTCTGTTCCTCTCTACAGAGCAGAGTTTGTGTCACTAGCTGCGTTTGTCACACTGTGAAAGAGGCAAAACACAGGAAGAAACTCAGTCACACATCACAAAAACACACCCCCTGACACACATAGAAAACTACATTCATCAGCAATATTGTAGCAGCACTTACTCATAGCATTGATAGACTCACCTTCCAGTGTCATAATCAGGTGATCACAGCCCTTCAGGTTGAGAGCTGTGTAGGTGTCTTTGTGGGTCAGGATGGCAGTCTTGAGTGACAAGATGTGAAAAAGAATGACAGTT